>BQNB010079480.1:0-30229 GCA_026074375.1 Tanacetum coccineum | reverse complement strand
CGTTTTAGGGTTAAATTTGTAGGATTTGGTTTTTAAAGAACGGGTTTTGATCCCGTTATCGTTTTTAGGTTTTTAGCTTAAATTGCTTTCGTTTTAGGGTTTCTTTTACTTGTTTGTGCATTTTAAATTGTAGAAATAGAATCCAAACCAAAAAATCATTGAACCATTCAAATTACGCGATCACGAACGTATCTTCAATTTTCAATTTACGCCTCGTTAGGAAACGACTCGGGAAGGTTTTTTAGGGATTTTGCTTTGGTTAAAAGTAATTTCCTCTTTGTTAGGATTAATGTTTTCTTAACTTAGTACCGACAGTACAAATAGTTAGTACCGACAGTTATACTTAGTACCGACAGTACAAAGTAGTTAGTACTGTTAGTTAGTTAGTACCGTTAGTAGAAACATAGTTAGTACCGTTGAGAAGATATTTAAAAGATATTTATAAGATATTTTTAGAAACAAGAATTGTAAGGCCTTTTAGAGTTTCCTTGTATATAAATGGTTCTCTTTTGCCTAGTAAGACAGCGTGTTGAAAACTATATGAACAAAGAAAGTTTAGCAAAATCACATATCACTAGTTTGCAAATCTGAAAATTCTCTAAGAAACTTTAATAAAGTTGTATTAAGTTGTTCATTGTTCTTTTAGTACTTGTGTTAAAGATTCCGCTTTAACACCACTGTATTCAAGTCATTTTTAACATAGTGGTTTGTATTTATACTTCTTGGCTATCATCCTTTATAGGCTTGCAATGATCCATTCAGTATTCAAGGACCAATTAAGTGGTATCAGGAAGTTAAGAAACTTCTGAATAAGAGAACAGAAAATAATAAAAACCAACAGATCTAAACAAGTCTGAAACTCTAGATGAGATTCACCACACCCACCTCCACCAGCAACACAACAAACAAAACACAAACACAACAATCAACTCCTCATTACAGTTAAACCATAAAGCTGCCTTTTCTAAAAAAAGGGAGGAATTTGACATTGGCTATGAAAGATGGAAAAACACTACTTGGCTCATACAGACTATCCAATTTGGGAGGTTATCCAAAATGGGAATGGTCTTGTGTCAGTCACAACTGATACAGCAGGACAACTTAAAATTTTGCCTCATAAGACAGCAGAAGAAGTAGTGATCAGAGAAAGAGAAAGAAAAGCTAGGACCACCTTTTGCTAATGGCCATACCCGAAGGATCATTACTAAATTCCATAAAATTGACTGATGACCAAAAGAAAAATGTGGAATGCCATCTATCCAGATTTGGTGGAATGATGAATCCAAAAAGATGCAGAAGTACTTCTTGATAGCCAGCAGTTTGAAGGATTCACTGTATCTAACACAGATGGTATTCAACAAAGGATTATGAGGAGAATTCTAATGTATCTCAGTCAGCTAGAGATTCATGGAGCAGGTGTATCTACTGAAGATGCAAATCAAAAAAATTTAAAGATCTCTACCCTTTGCTTGTTTACAAGGTTTCCTTTAATTATGAGGAAACTAAATCAGGAATGGACAGTCTCAGCTTGGTTGTTTTGTACAAACAGATCTGAGAGTCTTTGATAAAATGATGTAAATGGCTCTACTGCATCATATTTCCAACTTGCAAAACTATAGCATTTGTTTCTGACAAATCCACCAGGCAGTACTAATGTAGTTAGTACTGTCCATGGTGGTTTCCAATAATTCTGGTATTATTCAAAAGCTTGAAAAATACATCATTTCATTTTATTTTGATTAGAAGTCAATTAGATGTCCCTAGTGGATCACACTTTTTCTTCCCCCCTCCATTGAGGATTAGATCAAGTGGATAAATATGACTTGAAGAAATATGGACTTAAAAATGGAAGTATCTATGATCTCCATGAGAATCAGTAGTTCTACATAGGTAAGACTGGTAGAAAGCTACAGTTTGATGAAAAAGAACTGTTGGGTTTTTGAATAAAACAAATATGTGGGAATGCTAAATCATGCCACAAAACAGGGCATTTTGCCCAGAGAGTGTAGAACAATAAGGAAGACTAACAGAAGGTGGGATGGATGGAATTCAGGGATATAAAAGATGGATAAAAGGGACTGAAAAGAGAGAAGAGTTAAGGCAATGGTGATAGTTGATGGTGACATGTGTTGATTGGACTAGGCTCTTACAGAAGAAGATGAAATACTTTGCTTTATTGGCTAGCCAACAGGCTCATGATACAAAACACACAGGTACGTTCAAGTGAGTGTAAAGGTCTTTTATAACCTTAAAAAACTCTATGATGCTACAAAGAGGAGCAACTTAGTGATTGTAGTGTAGAAAATAAAGGCTTATCACTCTAGGTCTTAAGAAAGGTGAAGCACAATTAGTTGCCCATCAACAAGGTCATCTTTGGTTTGACAGAAAATCAAATTATGTAAATAGATTTAGATGATATTAAAAACAGATGTTCTAACATTACAATAAGAACAGTGTTGGATAAAGCTCAAAAGAAAAAGTTGATTGGAAGTAATTAGTTAGACAAAAATGGGTATCAATTTCTTTAAAAAATATTGGTAAAATTATAAATGATTTATGCCTGCCAGTTGCTAAATTCTAGGCTGAGGGTATGGTGATTACAGATATAGTGGGAATTTGAGTTATGAAAATGAAATTTCAAAAAGTGTCTTTGTGTGCAATAAAAGTGATTCTGAAAATCGACCTTTGCATACAAGGCTTGTTAAACCAAGTGAAATGCAAGCTGTACCCCCACCCATGACAGGGAATTATTTGCCCTCTGGACCTGATATTGAAATAGATGACTCACAATACACATATGGTCCACAAAAGACTCAACCAAATAAATCTGATTCTCAAACAATTGAACTTGATACCTGTGTCTCTCACATTAGCACAGAACCTTCTGAATTAGTGTCTGAACCAGTTGTCAATGAATCAAATGTAGGTGTTCAACCTAAGGTTTGGTCTGATGCTCCTATCATTGAGGAGTATGAATCAGATAGTAATGATGAGAATGTGACTGTGCAAACTAAAAGACTTGATACACCTAGTTTTGCTAACAAGCAAGTGAAAACTCCTAGGGAAAATGTTAAGAGTCAGTTTACACATAGTCAAAAACCTAAGGTTAACAACAAAGAGTTGAGGCATGGGTCTACTGAAAGAGGATGTTTTGTTTGTGGTAGTTTTGGTCATTTAATAAGAGATTGTGATTATCATGTAAAATTGGCTAAACAAGTTGAACTACACAAACAAAATATGACTAAGGGAAATGGTACAGGGGTGAGGAAACCAACATGGAACAATGTTCAAAGGGTAAACAACAAAATCAATTTTTACCTTTGCAGTACGAAAACATGAAACAAAATAAAATCCAGTTAATACTGTTAAAGCTAGCGGTACTAACTATGTTAGTACTGCTAGACGAAAAATTGATGTTAGACCCATTGTGAATGATGTTAGACCATCAAATGTTTTTCACAAAACTCATTCACCATCATCAAGGCCTTTTAAAAGAACAACAGTACTAAAAACAAATTTTTCAAAACAAAAGGTTTATACTGTTAAGGTAAAAGGAGTTAGTAGGTTGGGGGAAAAATGGGGGACCTGTGTTAAGTCTCAGCAGGTTGTACAAATGGAGAAACACCAGGATAAAATAATAAATTCTCTCCTAAATACAATGGTGGATCTAGCCTTAGATTTATTCAACTTTCAAAGATCCACTAGGCTGACTCAAGCCCAAACAGGCTTGGGTCCTAGAGAGTTCTTAACACTTTCTTTCTTTATGTGTAGGTTATATGCTTAGATCTCTAAGCATAAAGGAAATTATTGATTGATGGATGTTCCTGGCACATGACAAGGGATCAAAGGCTTACTTGCTTGTGCTTTCAAGACTTAATAGGTGGGCTGTTGCTTTGGAGGTAGTAAAGGCTATTTACTGGTAAAGGGAAATAAAACTAGAAAGTTAGATTTTGAGGAGATGTTAAGCTTTGTGAAGAACTCCAGCTTTTCAATCTCTTTTCTTGTTCACCAAATTGTGGCAAAAAAGAACAAGGTTCTGTTTACTGACACTAATTGTCTTGTTTTATCTACTAATTTTAAGTTGCCTGATGAAATTCAAGTATTACTTTAAGTCCATAGACAAAGCAATATTACAGTTTCAATTTAGAGAACATTGTTCCTTTAGGAGGATTGGCTTGTTTAATTGCAAAGGGCTAACTATGTTGAATCTAAGTTTTGGGCATAGGAGATTGGGTATGTAAATTTTAAAAAAATGAACAGGACTTGGGGAAGGGGAAACCTTGTATGAGGTTTACCTACAAAAGCTTTTTTCAAAAAAAATAAAAATAATGACCTCATTGTGTTGCTGTCAGGAAAGGGAAAGCTTCTTAGTAAGGCCAAGTAAGTAGCTATATAAGGGCCACCTCTATCAACTGTTCTCATATGGACTTGTTTGGACCTACATCCTATCAGAAAGCATAAACAATAAGACCGATTGTTTTGGTTATCACTGATGATTTTAGAAGATTTGTTGTTGAGGACATTTTTCTTAAGAAACTAAGGATGAAACAAGTTGCAATACTTAAGGAATTTATACGACAAATAAATAACCAAATGAATCATATGGTTAAAAAAATTAGATGTGATAATGGGAACATATTTATAAACAAAGATATGATTGAATTTGTGGGGTTTAAAGGGATTCAAGAGGGAATACAGCAATGCCAGAACTCCACAACAAAAATGGAGTGCTGAGAGAAAGAACAGGACCCTTATTGAGGCTGCAAGGACCATGCTTGCAGATTCATTTTTACCTAACACTTTTGGAGCTGAAGCTGTTTAGTACTGATTGCTATGTGTCTAAAACTGGGTATTGTGACCATGCCTCATAATAAGGACCCCTTATGAACTTTTTAACTGGTAAAACACCAATTATAAGTTATATAGACATTATGGGTGTAATGTGACAGCTTGAAACACCATGACCACTTAGGCAAGTTTGTTGGTATACATCTGATGAGGGATTTGGTTGGGTATTCTCTACCAAACAAGGCTTTGTAGAGTATTATACGATTTGTAACCAAAACGGAGTAGAAGAAAAACATGCCACATAAACTTCTTAGAAAACAAACAAAATGTTGCAGGGAAAGGACCAAATTTGGCTTTTTGACCTTGATTATTTGGACGATTCTATGGAACTACCAATATGTTAGATCAAAGAATCAAGCTAAACCTTCTTGCAGGTCAAAAAAGAATCTAACTAAAGGTACAGGCACAAAGACCAAAAAATTTGGATGATGGGATTCTGATAAAGAAGATGAATCTCCTCAAGAATTGCTTTGAACCTCCCAATATGGCATTTCCTATTCTTCAACAAACCCATGTTTTCAAAAAATCAGATATTAAGATAGGAAGTCCAATAGTGAAGATCAAGTCTTTCTGGATTGATTTTGCAAGACTTCAAGGCAGGAAAAAGGCAGCTAATGAGGAAGCTGAAAACACTCAGGAAGAATTCTTTAACAAGAATTACTGCAAAAAAAACATTTGGATTACTAGGCAGAAGTTACTCAGGCAGAAGCTGCTAAGTCTAGCGGTACTAACATTTTTAGTACTGTTAGCACAACAGCTAAAGCTAGCGGTACTAACTTTGTTAATACCGTTAGCATACCAGTTAGTACTGCCAGTGCAAATGAGGGACTATCTCTTTCTAACACAACCAATACCCAAAAAGATGACTCTGAAATACCTCCACTTGAGGATATTCATGAAGATACTACTGATGGTATCTTTACACATTCATCTTATGATGATGGGGGTGCAGTGGCTGACTTCACAAATTTGGACACTGTTGTGAATGTTAGTCCTATTCCCCCATCAAGAATTAATCCCTCTCATCCTTCAACACTTATCCTAGGAGATCCAACATCAACAGTACAAACAAGAAGCAAAGTCAATAAAATTTCTGAAGCTCATGCTTTTATTAGTTATGTACAAAGGCAAAGGAGAACTAATCATAAGGACTTTTATCATTGTTTATTTGCTTGTTTTCTATCTCAACATGAACCCAAGAAGATTTCAGAAGCACTTGAAGATGAAAGCTGGGTTGATGCAATGCAAGAAGAGTTGTTGCAGTTTGAGATTCAAAAGGTTTGGATCCTAGTAGATTTGCCTTATGGGAAGAAGGCTATCGGTACAAAGTGGGTGTACCGAAATAAGAAGGATGAAAGAGGAGTGGTTGTGAGAAACAAAGCTAGATTGGTTGCTCAGGGACACAGGCAAGAGGAAGGAATAGACTATGATGAAGTTTTTGCTCCTGTGGCTAGACTTGAAGCCATCAGGATCTTTTTAGCATTTGCCTCATATAAAGGCTTAATAGTCTATCAGATGGATGTGAAAAGTGCCTTTCTCTATGGCAAGATTGATGAAGAGGTGTATGTGTCTCAACCACCAGGTTCCAAGATCCTAAGTATCCTGAGAAAGTCTACAAAGTGGTTAAAGCTCTGTATGGGTTACATCAAGCTCCAAGAGCATGGTATGCTACTTTATCCACTTTCTTGTTGAAGAATGGATACAGAAGAGGGACAATTGACAAAACTCTCTTCTTAAGGAAGGACAAACATGATATCATATTAGTTCAAGTCTATGTTGATGATATCATCTTTGGGTCTACAAAGAAGTCTTGGTGTGATGAATTTGAGGCTTTGATGAAGAGTAGATTTCAGATGAGTTCAATGGGAGAGCTCACTTTCTTCCTTGGCCTACAAGTCAAACAGAAGCTAGATGGTATATTTATTAGCCAGGATAAGTATGTTGCTGAAATCCTGAAGAAGTTTGACTTTGCAAGTGTTAAGACTGCCAGTACACCAATTGAGACTCAGAAGCCATTAGTCAAAGATGAGGAAGCCAGTGATGTTGATGTCCATCTCTATAGGTCAATGATTGGCTCCTTAATGTATGTGACTGCTTCTAGGCCTGACATTATGTTTGCAGTCTGTGCTTGTTCTAGGTTTCAAGTCACTCCAAAGACTTCTCACTTAAGTGCTGTCAAAAGAATTTTTAGGTACCTAAAGGGTAAACCCAAACTGGGCCTTTGGTATCCTAGAGAGTCTTCATTTGACTTGGAATCCTACTCAGATAGTGATTTATGTGGTGCAATCTAGACATGAAATCCACAACAGGAGGTTGTCAATTTCTGGCAGCAGGACTTATTACTTGGCAATGTAAAAAGCAAACCATTGTGGCCATTCTACACGGAAGACGGAAATATGTTGCTGCTGCAAGTTGCTGTGGGCAAGTTCTATGGATTCAAAATCAAATGTTAGACTATGGGTTCAACTTCATGAACACAAAGATCTACATTGATAATGAAAGCACCATTTGCATTGTGAAGAATCCAGTATATCATTCGAAGACAAAGCATATTGCTATTAGGCACCACTTTATTCGAGATGCTTATGAGAAGAAACTCATACAGGTGCTTAAGATCCACACTAATGACAATGTAGCTGATCTACTAACCAAGGCATTTGATGTTAGCCGATTTTAGTTCTTGGTTGTTTCAATTGGGATGATAAATCCATAAGCTACATTGGTTAAAGGGAGGCAATATGAATGGGTCATCTGTGGATGAAAGAGGTAAAACACACCATGGCAAATCAAACTTGTTCCAAGAAACCCCTAAACCCTTATGCTCCACCTTTCTACCCATCAAGATTCAACCACCATCATGCAAGCATAACTAACAGTACCAACAAGTGGTCTGTACACTTTCGAGAGTAAGAAGATTGCTCAAGTTGTTCGTGCTAGGATTCAGGGTAAGAATTCTCTTGTGAAGCATTTTGAAGACATGAGATCATGTAGACCATCCAAAGAGTATTTGCAGGTGTGGTTCGACTCATCAAGAGACGAGTCTATGTCATGTTTGACAACAAAGGGGATGCATACCATTGGAGCGGTGTGTGCCAGGTAAAATTGGTTAGTATGGTTGATGACGAGAGAAGGTCGCGGTATGCGTTTCACATTATCAACTAGTTTAAAGCAAGCAATTTCAGATTAGAGATTTAGTATGCTTTTAAACTAAGTACTACTATTAGTAGAAATATTAGCAATTAGTTAGAGTTGTATAGTTTTTGGTGTATGGATACATATTAACTAGAAGTGATGCTTGTCAACGCTTTAAGAAGATTTAGAGAGTCACTGAGAAGAGTTACTGATGGTGCTTGCCTAATTTGCCTTCTTTAGATTAGATTACTTATTTTGTCTGTCTTAAGCTATTGGAGCATATTGTGCCTTAAGTGTAAAGTCATTAGTAGCTTTATACTTATTCTAGTTGATTTTCTTGTTAAAAAGATTTTTATTAGGCTTTCCAGTATTAATTCACAAACAATCCTTGTTACATTCAAACACCAATCATCAATCGTTCTTCGATAATCCATTTCTAGCCTCGTTGGGACATAACGACCCGGGAACACCCTATACTGCTTCCGGTTTCTTGATTTTGTGGGGATTGATCCTTGTTTTATATTTATAGATGTCTATGTTTATTTATATAAAATAAGGTGTAAGTTCGCGCGTAACCAAGTGGTTGTGAGAAACAAAGCTAGATTGGTTGCTCAGGGACACAGGCAAGAGGAAGGAATAGACTATGATGAAGTTTTTGCTCAAGTGGCTAGGCATGAAGCCAAAGGATCTTTTTACATTTGCCTCATATATGGTGGTATATATGACTATCAAATGGATGAGAAAGTGCCTTTCTCTATGGCAAGATTGATGAAGAAGTATAAGTGTCTCACCCACCCAGGTTTCAAGATCCTAAGTCTCCTCAAAAGTCTACAAAGTGGTAAAGCTTTGTATGGACGACATCAACGCACCAAGAGCTTGGTATGTCTACCTATCCACTTTCTGTTGAAGAATAGGATCCAGAAAGAGGGACAATAGACAAAAACTCTTCTTCCAGAAGAAAGACAAACATGATATCATTTTTAGTTCAAGTCTATGTGGATATATCATTTTTGGTCTACAAAGAATTCTTGGTGTGATGATTTGGAGCTGTTGACTGAAGGTAATTTCAGATGAGTTCAATGGGGGAGCTCACTTTCTTTCTTGGCCTACAAGTCAAACAGAAGCTAGATGGTATTTTTATAAGCCAGGATAAGTATGTTGCTGAAATCCTGAAGAAGTTTGATTTTGCAAGTGTTAAGACTGCCAGTACACCAATTGAGACACAGAAGCCATTAGTCAAAGATGAGGAAGCCAGTGATGTTGATGTACATCACTATAGGTCAATGATTGGCTCCTTAATGTATGTGACTGCTTCTAGGCCTGACATTATGTTTGCAGTCTGTGCTTGTTCAAGGTTTCAAGTCACTCCAAAGACCTCTCACATGAGTGCTGTTTAAACGTCAACAATCAGCAAGTCCAACAAAACAACTGTAGAATCATCCAATCATGAGAAACCTGATAATCCCTCCCATAGTTACGATGGCTGATAATCGTACGATGGCAGCAATTGCTCCGAAGCACCCACCGAGGGTTTACGGAGGAGGCTATCGATATTCCGGAAATCACCGCGAATAAATTTTGAAAACAAGCATAGGTCTTCTGAATCTTGTCCAAAACAAGCATTTTTTGGAAATGATAAAGAAGACCCACATGCTCACAACCGTTAATTCAACACAGATCACTTCTTACATGAAGAATCCCAATGTACCAAAATACGTCGGTGTAAACTTATGCTTTTCCATTTTCTCTAGAAGGGGCAGCCCGGAATACATGGCTGAAAAAGAACCCCTCGGTCGATTGAAACATGTGATGATCGTGTTACGAAATTTATTACAAATTCCTTCCCTCCCTCTAAAACGACAAAATCTCAAGAATGAAATCACAGATTTTAGACAAAAATTTGATGAGACTTTTGTGAGGCTTGGATCGTTTCAATGATCTTTTTAATGGATTTCCTCATCAATGAGGTTTTCAGAATTGCAACAACTCTATACAATCTATAATGCCCTAAACTCAAATGGATCAAGATTCATTGAACTCCTGCAGCTGGTGTAACTTGCATTCTTAGACAAAATGCCTCGAGAATGGTTTTAAAAAATCATCGAGAGCAAGTCTAAAGGTACGCAATCAAGAAACAAAGCTTTGTAGCCTAAATGAGTACAACTCTTCCACCCCATCAATCTCATCTGAGTTGCAGAACTCAAGACAATGGTTCGGTGCATTGATTCTCGACAGAAGAACCAATACCCCAGCCTTCCGCCCCCCGTAAAAGCGGTTGAACAAAGATGTGTAACGGTTGTGGTGGTATGTTCATTTTTATCAAAACTGTCCACCACTAATAGCAACATTTTACAATGACAATATCCCAAATAATGTGTCCAAGCCTCTGCGGCTCAAATTTTACAACCAAGCTAATTCTGGTTAACGACCTCCGATGGTGTCTCAAAATCAATTAACCACCTTGTATTCCTCCCTTTCAGAATCCTCATGCAAATAATCAAAACAATAACAATCGAGGAAATAACCAAAATCAAAACAGAGGAACCAATTTCAACCAATGTCCGAGATTATCGCCCTCCGGGATTCATCAACCAGTAGCTCATCAAGGACCTGCACCTCATACACACGTGTGTCAAAAACAGATTTAGAAAAGATATTTCACAGCCAATGATGCAGATTTGAAGAAACAGCCAAACCAAGGTCAAAACTGCAACCCAAATGGCAAATTTGACTGACATGCTTTCAAAATTTGTTACTGCTAATACAGCTTCTACTTCCGGTTCTGGAACTCTTCCTGGTAACACTGTTACCAACCCAAAGGAAGATTTAAAAGGTATCACTACCCGAAGTGGTGTTACCATCCAAGGACCGAAAGCAGTTAGTCATGACACCGAGGTGACAAAGGACACGATGCCTCCTGCTAATAACGGAAGCACCGAAGACGTCCAACCTCCTGTTGTTCAAATTCAGTCTCGTAATCCAAATCCTGAGCCCAATGTTTCTCCTGTTGATACTCCAATTCCTAAAGCATCAATTCCATTTCCATCAAGAAGAAATGATGAAAGGCGCAAGGAAAAAGCTAACGAACAAATTGAGAAATTCTATGAAATCTTCAAAGATATGAATTTCGAAATTAGCTTTTTGGATGCTTTGACTCTTATGCCTAAATTCGCCTCAACTTTAAAAACCCTAATCGGAAACAAAGAGAAATTGAGTGAAATGGCAAAATTGAACGAAACTTGCTCGGCGGTCATCCTTAACAAGTTGCCTAAAAAACTTGGAGACCCCGGCAGATTCCTTATCCCATGTGAATTTTCTGGCATTAACACATGCAATGCCTTGGCCGATCTCGGTGCAAGCATCAATCTTATGGTATTTCCGTGGAAGGATCTCTCTCTTTCCGAGCTTACCCCAACATGCATGACGCTAGAGCTAGCGGACCGTTCAATCACTACACCAATCGGTATCGCCAAAGACGTCCGTGTGTTGGTAGGAAAGTTCCAATTTCCAGCCGATTTTGTGGTTGTTGAATTTGAGCCAGACCCCCGAGTACCTCTAATTCTCGGGAGGTGTTTTCTGAAAACTAGTCGTGCATTAATCGATGTGTACGAGGGTGAAATTACCCTTCGTGTTGGCAAAGAGGCCATAACTTTCAACCTAGATCAAACTTCGAGGTACACGGCAAATTTCAATCATATGACGGCAAACCGGATTGACGTCATTGATATGGCTAGTGAAGAATACTCGCAAAGAGTCTTAGGTTTTCTGATTCATAGCATACGGAACATCCTTCTCCGTGCCTTTGATCCAATTGTTGCAATTCATCTCCCGACCTTAACTCCATTTGGAGAAAGTGATTTTCTACTGTCGAGGAAGCAAATGCTTTCTTGCTCATGATGATGATACATCTTCACCGGAAGTTGATCCGACCTTATTATTAACCCGACGAGGACATTCTCATCCTGGAAGCATTCTGAACAATGAACCACCGACTCCCTATTCCAAATCAGAGATTGTTTACCAAAATCCAAGAAGAAATCAAACTTTTGAAGCAAAACTTTAAATCTTCGATTGATTGAACCGCCAGAAGGTTGAACTCAAAAGACTTACCTCCCCAGCCTTGAATACGCATTCCTTGGAAGATTGAACAACAAGTTACCATCCATCATAGCTAAAGAAATTAAGCTTTGGGGAGGAAAGCCAATCTGACAAGTTCTTAAGTCCCACAAGCGAGCCATCGCTTGGAAATTAACGACATTCAGTTAAGGTAATTAAACCTGGAAATTTAGTACCACAAAATTCTAATGGAAGAGACTATAAACCTACAGATTTCACAGCAGAGGATGGTTAATCCAAAGAAAGTCCACGATGACATCAAGCAAGAAGTTGAAAAACATCTTGACGCAGGAATAATTTACCCAATCTCCGATATTCCATGGGTCGAGCCCGAAACATTGTGTGTGCCCAAAAAGGTGTAGATTTACGTTGTTCAAAATGAAAAAATGAGTTGATCCAACTCGATTGGTTAACCGGGTGGCGGTATGCATTGACTACAGCAAGTTAAATGCAGCCACCCGTAAAACCACTGTTCCACTCCCGTTATGATCAAATGCTCGAGAGAATAGCGGAAACAATTACTATTGTATCCTTTACTGATTCTCCGGGTATTTCCAAATCCCATTGATCCTCAGTGATCAAAGAAAATACCACTATTCACTTGTCCCAACGGAACGATTTGCCTACCAGTACGCATGCCTATCGTCTTATGCAATGCACCGGCACATTCCGAAGGTGTATGTTTGGCCATCTTTCGCATGTTTGAAAAGGACAATGGAATTCTTCATTGATGAACTTCTCGGTCCCTTTGGGAATTCCTTTGAAAATTGCCTCTCCGTCTTGTAGAAAATGTTGCAAAGATGAGATACAATTGTTCTTAACTGGGAGAAAAAGAGAGCCATTTTCAGGTCAAAGAGGGCATTGTCCTCGCCATAAAATTTCTAAAAATGGATTGAGGTTGAACACAGCCAAAAATTAGAGCATAGCAAATTACCTTATCCCACCACAGTCAAAGGAGATTAGGAGTTTTCTCGCGATGCCGGTATTTTAACCGGAAGATTCATAAAGGATTTTTCCAAAATATCCCGACCGATGACTCATCCTTCTCGAGAAGAAACACATTCATCTTTTCTAATGAATTCAGGTACCAGCATTCCAAACGTTAAAAAAATAAACTTACGAAGCTCGATCTTGATTGTGCCCAAACTGGGATCAACCATTTCGAACTTATGTTCTATGCAAGTGAATTACGCCATAGGAGCAGTTTTGGGCATACGTCAGAAAATACACTTTCTGCCTATCATTATGCTAGCAAAACGATGACCGAGTCTGAATCTATAGCAACCACGACGGCAAAAAGAAATTTAGCCGTGTGTATGCATTCGAAAAATTCCGGTCATATCTTATCATGAACAAAAGCAAGTGGTCATACGGACCATTCCGCTCTCAGTATCATCTTTGCCAAAAAGGATGCAAGTAGCGAGATTGCACCGATGGGTTTCCTCCTCCTCCAAGAATTGGACTTTAAAAGTTCTTGTACACAAAATGAGCGGAGAACCTCGCAGCCGATCATCTTCCCGATGTAGAAAACCCGTATGAAAACGTTCTTCGACCCTAAAGAATTAATGAAACATTTCCTCTCGAGACGTTTAAGTATGGTGACTTTTCGTGTGATTCTAGTACACCGTGTTTGCCGACTTTTGCAAATTACCACCGGGTAACTTTGTTGAAGGGCATGTCAACCCAACAGAAATAAATAAGGACTTCAAGGACGTGAAACATAGTTATGGGATGACCCCCTTCTGTTTAAAATTTTGTGCGGAACAAGTGATGCAAGGCGATGTGTGCACTGCAAGTGAAGCCTCTCGACATTCTCGAGGCTTGCCACAATTGGACCCACCGGGGGACATCAGGTGCAAACCTAACCGCCAAAAAGATCATTGATTCCGTCTTCTTTTTGGCCCACCCCATATTACAAGGATGCCCATGAGTATGTCAAAAACGGTGACTCGATGCCAACGACAAAGGAAAAACTTCGCGAACTGGATGGATATGCCTCAAACTCCATCCAAGTTTGTGAAATCTTTGGCGTTTGGGGTATTGATTTAAATGGGCCCTTCCCGTCGTTTACGAGGGAACAAATATATTCTCGTGGCCGTTGACTACTTGTCAAAATGGGTTGAAGCAAAAGCGCTCCCCACCAATGATGCCAGAGTCGTGTGCAAATTCCTAAAATCTCTCTTCAGCCAAATTTGGTGCCCTTCGTGCTACTCATAAGGATCGCTGCAAATGAACCCTACGAAAGGAACTCATCATTCTGCAATGACCAATTTGCAATGTCATGCAGAAGATATGGAGTCACTCACCGTGTCTCTCCACCGCGTATCATCCCACAAACAAGTGGGCAAGTCCAGGTGTCAAATCGGGTTTAAAACGTATCCAAGAAAGTACCATAGGTGAAAAACGTGCTTCCTGGTTCGACAAACTAGATGATGCACTATGGGCCTTCCGCACAAGCTTACAAAACGCCCAATCGGGTGTACTCCTTACAAGCTTGTGTATGGAAAGGCATCATCTTCCCGATCGAAGCTTGAGCACAAAGCCTATTGGGCCCTAAAACAAGCAAACTTTGATCTTTCTTGTCGACTGCGGTGATCACCGTAAAGTTCAACTCAATTGACTTACACGAACTTCGTGATCATGCCTAGAGAAACTCATTTGATCTATTAAGGAAAAAACAAGAGAATCGCATGACTCCAAGATCAAAAATCGCGTTTTCAACGTCGGATTCGAGTCCTCCTCTTTAATTCAAGATTGCAGATTTTCTCGGGCAACACTAAAATCCGTTGGAGGTGGCCCATTCACCATCCACTCAAGTCTTTCCTTACGGCCTGTTGACTATCCTCAAAGCCAACGGCCAAATATCAAAGTGAAATGTCATCGTGTTAAGCACTACTTGGAGGGGAGTACCACAATTGTATTCCCGGATGGTCTCCAAACATTCCCTAATATCCAATAAATTCAGGTGACAGGTCAAGCATAGCGACCCTAAACAAGCGCTTCGTGGGAGGCAACCCATGCTTATCCGTAGTTGTAATTATATGAATAAGTGTTGTCTATTGTGTGAGATAACTTGTCTTTTCTATCACCCGTGTTTCGTGTTGTTGTTGTTTATTGTCCAGGATTGCCCGGATTGTGAAGGCTCTCGGTTTTGTCTATTCGATCACTCGAGCTTCAAATCCTCATCTTCATTTTGGGGAATCCCGATATCCTAAATCTAGTCGCTAACGTTTTATCATTGCATACTTCATAAACGGGACCTTAGGATAAACAGTATTACCCTTCAAAACATCCGAGTACGATGTTTAGTACTATTTGGTGGTAGTCTTCGATTTGATGTTGCCTGCTGCAATTGTTACCACGTAAATCCCGTTATTTTCACACAAAATTTTTCTAAAATACCAAAAAAATGAAATTTTAAATTTATCAAAATAAAATAAGTGTTTGTTCACAGTTTTGACTTTATCTTTGGGTATGAATGAGAATAATTTTTTGACACGATCGGGCGTATTGAGCCCTAGCTAGTTCCTTTAGCCGAGCTTTCACAATTCTATTGCTTTGATTTTAAAAAAGGTGAAGACAAGAAATGATAGAGTTTTTAAATATAAGTTTATGTGTTAAGGCATGATTAGTCTCAAAACTTATATGAATAACTTTGTTCTTTTTCTCCGCCATAAGCATCTAATCCACCTATATCATAGCTTGCATGTTCAACTAAGTCAATCGATGATTTTCAGAAAAAGCTCAATTTGTAACTTGATTCTTAAAATCAAGGTTTGAAAGATAAAATGTCAAAGAAGCATGAATGTAAGCATGAATGCTAAAATGCACGAATATGGTAAATTATGCCAATGTGAAGCCTAACATTTGATCATATGGAGCTAGTAAAAGATGTGTCGTTGATATCCCACGCCCTAACCACGAGGTGGGGGTTCAAACTAAGACGTCTTTAACTTCTAGGGATTTGGGGTTGTGGTTTGTATATCTCACTAGGAAGAAAAGTTCTAGTGAGGGTTCAAACTAAGACACCGATCCTTAGCCATATTAGGATAAGGTGTTATGTGATTCCACAGACTACGCTTAGGCAACGGGGTGGGTTTTTCAAACTAAGAACACCGTTCCGTATGGTTGTGATATCCTACTAGAGCGAGCCTAGGTAGTGTTCAACTAAGCAACGCATTCCCTAGCTTTAAGAACTTATGAAAATGATAAATATGTTGAAAAAGTCTATGGTTTAAAATCAAGTTACAAGAGCCAAATAGTTGTTGCTGTTAGTCGTGATTCATCTGAATTATGGCTATGAAAAAAAGTTGATCTATGGTTGAAACGAGCACACACATTCAAATCCATATAGTCGCCATGTTGGGAGTAAAAAGTTCACAAGTCATAAGTATGAGGGCTTAACATCTAAACTTATATCGACAATGATCTTGTTTAATTGCTTAGCTTGGGGCTTGTGAAAAAAAAAATCGGGGACGATGAAATTATCCGTCAGGACGTCCGTGGATTATTCTACGAACGTTTCTCATTCTATGATCCCATTGTTGATAAATAAAGGAAGTCAAACACAAAAAAAAAAAAAAAAAAAAAAAGAAATTATTATAGATTTTTAGAGTAGTTGTGTAAATATAAAAATTGGTGAGATCCGGGACTTGTCGAGGCTATTGATTCTTTTATTCCCTTTGATAAACGCTTGGCTACTTTTCCAAGTTATTAGTCGAAGAGATTTGAGATTTTTGGTTTCTCGAGTGCTTACTTCATAGCATTGCGTGGGGCACGCAACATCTTAGTTTGGGGGATTTTGGTATGTGCTTAATTACACATACCTTTTACCTTTAAAAACGAGCTACAATAACCAAAAACGGACTCAAAATGCCAAATATATGCTTGTTTTGCTAATTATGTTGTGCAGGAACGGATATCTCACAAAAAGACGGAAAACCAATCAAAAAGCGACAAAATAGGACACGGGATGGAAAAGTGTGTGGAGACGAAGCCAAATCAAAGTAAAGTCTACTCCGAGAAGAAAAAGCAAAGAAAAATATAACTTGAGGGGTCAAAAATGCCAAACCCCTAAGTTATATTATCATATAAACCGCAGGGGCTGATTATGCCAATTGGGAAACTTCATTTATGAAAGAAAGAAAATGGGAAAAAGAGAATGACAAGAGGAAAGATGTGGAGGGGCCTTTCTTGTACACAATCCAAACATTCCCTTAATTCATCTTCAACCTCTCTCTGTCACAACCCAACTTGTATACCTTTTCTTTCCCACTCTTCCCGCCAATACCAAAACCAGCCAGCACCCGGTTTTTGCTCCCATACTTCTCTGCAAAATCACTCAACACCCTACTACTACCCATCCCAGCTTTATAAAGTCCATGTTGGCAATCCCTCTCCATTCCCAAAGCAATTCGATGGCTGAGATTGTCTCCAAAGAAGCTCAAAAGAAATCAAAGGCTGGGATTTGCTTTAGATTCACCTCACACAACTAGCACACTTTGTTTTTGCTCTTCAAAAGAAGCACAAGCTGCAAAGAAGACTTCGGCTATAAATAGACTCATTGTAAGCCTTTGAGGCAATCTAGTATGTTAGTAACTAGTTTTTCTTTAATTTTTAATATAACTTAGCTTGTTTTTAATCATTTAAAGCTTTTGCTTTCAGCTTTGTAACATTTCTAAGTTTTAATGCAAGTTTGAAGTTTTTAAGTCAATTTACAATACAAGTGTTAAGTTTCTTAATCTTATTGTTTTGTGTTCAAAAAGCTCTCACCACAGCTTACTTTAATAAGCGTTTTCAATTAAGTAAGAACTAAAAATTTAAGTAGTAAAGAGAAAATAACAAATATCACTCTCAAACATACCACAGCTTACTTATTGGATGATAAGCCAGTTATGGATGGGCTTATGGACTATCACTAGCTTGTTTTATACAAGCTAGAGCTTGTAGATTTGTTGTTTGACCCTGTTTTGAGCAAGGGTGTAGTAAGTCTCTCTTTTTCTTACTTTACTTATCTATTGCAGAACTGCTAGTTTATTTGATACACTGTTAGTTTTAAGTTTATACTGCTAGACTAATTCATGCTTATTTAAGTGCTTATTATGGATTGAAAATTGCTTATAAGTGTTTTACTTTGTTATTTGATAATCTGTTTTTAACTTAATTTGAAAGAAAATGATTTTTAAAAGGTATTTTCAACTAGCAGTACTAACCTCAAGTTAGTACTGCTAGTTCATTTTTAGGACAGTACTAACTTCACACTTGAACAGAGCTAACACTAATTAGTCACTTGTAGTTCACTACTTTGAGCAGCACTAAACTTAACACTACCAGTACTAACTCAAGTTAGGTACTGTTAAGTCTTAACTGTTAGTAACTGGTTGTTCATACTTAGCTTATCACTTATAATACAGCTTGTTTAAGATTTCTTTAGCTTTTTTAAAGTAGATTAAGCTTAATTTAGTGTACTGTTTTCAAAGAACTTATTTGTCTTTCAAAAAATTTTAAGAGTTATATCAGTTTTAGATTTTCTCTAGCTTTTATTAATCATTAAGTTTATCCTGGTTGGCTAATCTCTTAAAGCTTAAGTGCTTAATTCATGTTAATTGTGTTTTGTTAAGGCTAGCAGTACTAACCTTTAGCTAACAGTACTAACTTAAGCCTAGCAGTACTAACTCTAAGTTATTATTAAAGGTAGTTAGTACTAGGTATACTGATTGTTATACTGTTGTGTTTTCTCTTGTTTAATTTAGCTAAATTCATGCTTAATTTGCTTATTTAGATTAAGATTACTAATTTGTCTATCTTAAGCTAATTGGAGCTTATTGTGCCGTAAGTGGTAAAATCTTTAGTAGCTTTTATACTTCTTCTAGTTGATGTTCTTGTTAATTTTTTTATTTGCTTTCAGTATTAATTCACAAACATTCCTTGTTCATTCGAACACCAATCAATCAATCGTTTCTTCGAAGTATCCATTTCTTGCCTCGTTGGACATAACACCCGGGAACACTCATGACTGCTTCCGGTCTTTCTTGATTTTGTGGGTCCAGATCCTTGTTTTATATTAAGATGTCTATGTCTATCTATATATAATAAGGTGTAAGTACGCGCGTAACCATGTGGTTGTGAGAAACAAAGCTAGATTTGGTTGCTCAGGGACACAGGCTAGAGGAAGGAATAGACTAGATGAAGTGTTTTGCTCATGTGGCTAATTCATAAGCATAAGGATCTTTATTAGCATTTCCTCATATATGGGTTTATAGTCCATCCAAATGGACGTGAAAAGTGCCTTCTCAAGCAAGAATTGATGAAGAAAGTAATGTGTCACTACCACCAGGATTCCAAGATCCTAAGTCTCCTCAGTAAGTCCTAAACAAAGTGGTTAAAAGCTTTGTATGACACAATCAAGCTCCAAAGCTTGGTATGCTACCTTATCCACTTTCTTGTTGAAGAATGGATACAAAGTAGGGACAATAGACAAAACTCTCTCTGAAGAAAGAACAAACATGATATCATTTTAGTTCCGAAGTCTATGGTGGATTATATCATCTTTGGGTCTACAAAGAAGTCTTGGTGTGATGAATTTGAGGCTTTGATGAAGAGTAGATTTCAGATGAGTTCAATGGGGGAGCTCACTTTCTTTCTTGGCCTACAAGTCAAACAGAAGCTAGATGGTATTTTTATAAGCCAGGATAAGTATGTTGCTGAAATCCTGAAGAAGTTTGATTTTGCAAGTGTTAAGACTGCCAGTACACCAATTGAGACACAGAAGCCATTAGTCAAAATGATGAAGACCATGATTTTGATGTACAACACTATAGTCAATGACTGGCTCCTTAATGTATTACTGCTTCTAGGCCAGACATTTTGTTTGCATCTTGCTTGTTCTCGGTTTCAAGACACTCCAAAAGACCTCTCACATGAGTGCTGTTAAAAGAATTTTAGTTACCTAAAGGAAACCAAATTGGGCCTTTGGTATCCTAAGAGTTCCCTTCATTTGACTTGGATCCTACTTCAATGAGTGAATATGCTGGATCAAATCTTAAGCTAGACAGGAAATCCACAACAGACGGTTGTTAATTTCTTGGCAGGAGACTCATTACTTTGGCAATGCAAAAAGCAAACCAATAGTGGCACTTTACACAGAAGCCGAATATGTTGCTGCTGCAAGCTGCTGTGGTCAAGTTTTATGGATCCAAAATCAAATGCTAGACTATGGGTTCAACTTCATGAACACAAAGATCTACATTGATAATGAAAGCACTATTTGCATTGTAAAGAATCCAGTATATCATTCGAAGACAAAGCATATTGCTATTAGGCACCACTTCATAAGAGATGCTTATGAGAAGAAACTCATACAAGTGCTTAAAATCCACACCAATGACAATGTAGCTGACTTACTAACAAAGGCATTTGATGTTAGCCGATTTCAGTTCTTGGTTGTTTCAATTGGGATGGTAAATCCTTAAGCTGCATTGGCTAAAGGGAGGCAATATGGATGGGTCACATGTGGATGAAAGAGGTAAAACACACCATGGCAAATCAAACTTGTTCCAAGAAATCCCTAAAGCCTTATACTCCACCTTCCTACTCATCAAGATTCTATCATCATCAAGCAAGCATAGCTAACCGTACCAACAAGTGGTCTGTACACTTTCAAGAATAAGAAGATTGCTCAAGATGTTTGTGCTATTAATACTTAGATTAAAAGTAAGAATTCTCTTGTGAAGCATTTTGAAGACATGAGATTATGTAGACCATCCAAAGAGTAATTTTTATGGTAAAAATGGTTAGTATGTGTTGATGGTGAGGGGAGGTTGGACAATTGTACCTTAACCTGAATAGTGAGTCATGGTTAGATGGGTCAGGTGGTAGAATCCACTATTAGCTAAGAGAAATGCTTGTCAAAGCTTTAAGGAGATTTGGAGAGTCACTGAGAAGAGTTTCTGATGGTGCTGAAGCATTCCTGATACTTACATTGTTCATTCTTTGTTTGGACAAAGTTAGTACCGACCATGTAAAGTTAGTACCGCTGGGCAAAGTTTGTACCGCTAAAGAGACGTTAGAGACAAAATACCGCCAAGGGTACAAAGTGTAAATTGGAACGTTTTCTTTAAAATTAGGTCACCCAAACCTATAAGAAACCATTTCAATCGCACACTTGCTCAAGCAATCTCTCTAACTATCATTCATCCATACAAGCCCTAATCTCTCTCATCGACGATCACTCTCTACTAAGCAAAATGGCTGCTCTTGAGTCCTGTCCTAAGCACAACATGATAGCATACTTGGAAAAGACTGAAGGGAATGTTGAGTTTCATGAAGTCATTGATTTTCTTCAACGAAGTTATATTTTTCATGCGCTCACTGTAAGTCCTGTTATTTCAACCACATTCGTTGAACAGTTTTGGACGTCTGCTAAGTCCAAAACAATCAACAATGTAAGGCACATAACTGCCAAAGTAGCTGGCAAAGTTGTGTCTATCTCGGAAGCATCAATTCGAACTGATCTTATTTTTGATGATGCTGATGGGATACGGGAATGAACCCACATTGCAGAATCCAGCTATTCTTGTGAATTCTATATCAGCTTATGGATATAGGAGACTTAAAACTGTGTTAACATGTATTAAAGCTTTGTTTTTTCAACCCCAGCTTGAGATTTTTATTTCACACAATTTAATCATGTTTTTAAGCTCCCAAAAGTACCTCTTGGATCAAATTCCTACAAATATTGCCACTGCTGTTAATATGTTTAACAACTAATCAAAAGTATAATTTTTCAAAATTCTTTTTGATGGTAGGTTAGACATCTAGAGCCAAGAAGAAGTTAGTCATTAAGCCTCGTTTTATTCTATAAATAATAGCTAAACAAGTTAGTTAATATAATTTTCCTTTAGATCACTTCCTGTAAATATTTTACTAGTAAATTTTTTCTTTTATGGTTAAAAATGAAAACATTTCTCAGGCAAAAATAACACCTTTGTTTGATAATATGTTGGTCCAACCAACTCAGGAAGAGGGTGCTTCCTCAGAAAGACTATCTGAAGCACAACCATCACCCTCTCCTGCTCCCACTAGTGAAGCCCCAAATGAGTCACTGCCTGACTCATCTTCTGCTCAACATAGTGAGGTACCATTTGAGCAACAAACTGACCTTTAAAACCAGGTCCGTCACCCGGCCAGACCTCCACAACAACCTACACCCTCACCTATTGTTCCTGATTCAATCCCTGAACATACTGTGAGAAATCTTGAGATCAATTCCTCCAATATAAAGTCCCTTTCAGGAATGAAGGATGCAATGACCCTCCAAAATGGTCTATGATCTTTGTATCTCTTTATGTAAACAGGTTTCAGATCAAGCCAAAGAAATTAAACTCTTGAAGGCTAAGATCTCTAAGCTCAAGAAGAAAGCTACACCTGTCATCAAACATTTTAAAGCATATTAGAAGAAATCTCAAAGGAACAAAAGACAACAAGAGGAAAGTCACTCAAAGACAAAGAGGTGGCACAAAGTTTTGTATCCAAACAAGTGAGAAGAATGCAAAGGAGATGGTAAGAGCAAAACAAAATGCTCAAATAGGAGGGTCAAAAGAAATGATGAATGAAGATAAAAGAAAAATGATAAATGATCTTAGACTGAAGTAAGTTAGTACTGCTATGGAAGGAGTATAGTACCAGACTTTGAAAAGTTATACCGACATACAAATAACTTAGTACAGACGATTTGTCAAAGTTAGTACTGCTGAACAAATGGAAAGTACTGATGATCAAGTTATGCTTATGAGAGATCTTAATAGGTTCTGAAGACCAAAGAGAAGGGTAACTGAAGAAATGTTGAAAGTACCAGTGAGCAAAGAGTAAGTACTGAAAGAAGCATTCTAAGGAAGAAATATTGCTACTCAAGCTTCCAAACATCCACTCAAACACACGCTCATCTGTGATATTTGGTGATTGATGAAACAATAGCTACACTTCCATTACATGTAAAGCCAAAGCTACTTTAAGAAAAAGATAAAGGTGTAGAGTTGAAGATGTTTTGAATAAATTTGAAAGAACCAATGCCCTATTCTCAAATATCACCTACTCACTTTAAAGCCTCTTCCAAAGATTGAACCTAAAGACAAGGGAAGAAAGATTGAAGAGGAGGATGAAATCTGTAATTGAAGATGAGAAATTCCTCAAGCTGAGAAGAAATTCAGCAGCTTGAGAAAGTGAGAAGAGAGGCTAGGAAAGTCCAAGAAGAGTGGGAAGCTGAAGAGGAGAAAAACAAAATTGCTAAAGAAGAAGCAGCAAATGAAGCTCTCATTAAAAACTTTGATGATGTTAAAGCAAGAATTGAAGCAGACAAAATACTTGCTGAGAAGCTTCAAGAGCAAGAAAGAGAGCAGTTCTCTATAGAAGAAAGAAGACTAAATTCCATTCATGCTACAATGCTGCTCGAGTAGACCTGTTCCCTTGCTCCACAAAGATCACAAGCCATTAAAATAAACCTCCAACCAATAATCAACTCAAAATCAAATGGATAACCTCTACAGCATGTGAAACTTCAAACATGCTATTTGAAAGCAAGAAGTTTTAAACATTCAACTTTGTATGAAAAAGTTTTAAAGATTTAAAATAGAAGATTTCCATCTCACTAGATCTGCTCAAGAAGAAAGGATTTATCAAAGAGTATGAAATGAAAAAGGAGCTTGTTTATCCTAAAGTTGAAGTGGATCAAGAAGAAACCAAAGGAAAGTCAAGTAGAGGATAAGAAGAAGAGATACTGAATAAGAAACCTAGTACGTAGGAAAAAAATGAAGTCAAAAAAGAAGATATATTAAAACACTTCGTGAGAATGATAATGAAAAACAAGAAATGAACTGAAATTGATTTTATCTATAGTTCAGGCTGAAGAAAAGAAGTAGACATAGATTCTTGACAAAAATATCCTACAATTGACTGAAACAGTGGGCCTTGGAACAAAACCACAACTGATCAAGCTAAAACCCTTGAGAACATGAATAAGAATGTGAAACAAAAAAGCAATGGACAGCAAAGATACTTTAGTATTTTTAAAACGAAAGTTATGTCCCATATTTGACAGAGAAAGATCTAAATGCTGTTTATCAACTGGAATGGATAAATACCAAGATGAATGCCTGAAGGTTTATTGAAAGATCTTTGGGAGATTTGGAAGTTTAGTTCAAACCAGATGAACAAAATGAGTTTTGAGCTCACAACATGATGGAAGGTATTCAGTTAGACGTTGCACATTCTCAATAGTACACACTTTGATTACTAAAGAAGGATTAGTCATACACATGCTAACAGAGAAGAAGTATCCTTTAAAGAAGAAATAGTATGCAAATGACTAAAACGAAAATTGGAGTCTGAAGAAGAAAGAACTAATGTCATTGGAAATAGATACAATTTATCCAGAAGGTACTTGTTGCTTTAGAATCAAAGATCAATGCTGATGAAGTGAAGGGATTGAGTGTTGCTAACCACCACACAACAAATGGGATATCAATTCATCACCATGCTAATAGGCATAAGAATTGGCTAGTCCACAAGCAAACGCTTAGAGGTAAAGACTTCTCAAATCCAGTTTATGGTTATCAATTTAACCAAAAATGTAGGTTAATCTACTCACCTTGCTTCTTGGTGAAGAGTGGCTATCCAGATAAACATCTTGGTAAAGACTCATCCAAATCTGTTTGATCAAGCTTATATTTTGCTAAAAACTATATGGTTTATTCAATGCAACCCCATGGTTCTGACAATGTAGCATTGGTCTATCCAAACTCAAACTTATTTGGTAAGACTAATCAATTCCGTGATGTGACAGTTTAACCAAAAACTGTAAGGTAATTAACTCAACCATATTCTTAGATGAAGATATAAACTATCCCAAGCAAACGGCTAATGAAAAGGAACATCAAATCCGTTGATGCTGGTAGTTTGCCAAAAACTACAAACCAACTTATGGATTTGTATATCAAGATGTTGCTGAGAAGCTGAATAAGATGACTTTGCTAAATTGCTGAAAAGACAAGAATGCTGCTAAAGGAAGGATAGAGTGTACAAGAGTTAAGAATACCTGAAGAATGTTTTTGGATACATCCTCTTAGCATTAAAAGAATCCTTTAAAGAACCAGTCAAGTTCTTAAAGGAATGAAGAAACAAGAATTAAAATAGTTTAACCTTCATGTTTAAGAGGATTGTAAGATTAATGTTTTCTTAACTTAGTCCACAGACAGTACAAATAGTAAGTACCGACATAATACTAGTACGCCAGACATACAAATTAGTTAGTACTGTTTGTTAGTTAGTTCCGTTAGGTATTAATTTAGTTAGTACCAGATACTAGCTATTTGAAAGATATTTAAAAGATATTTAAGATATATTAGTCAGAAAAATATGTAAGCCTTTTAGGGTTATCCTTGTGATATAAAAGGAACCCTAGACATAGTTAGTACATAAGAGTTCAACAAAAGATCCTACAGAACATACAATATCATAGTTAGCAATCTGTGATCCTCAAGAACACTTTAATAAAGTTGTAAAACCAGATTGAATCAGTTGTTCGTTCTAGTACTTGTGTTAATATTCCGCATAAACATAAAGTATTCATAATCATTTTTCTACATATCAGGTGAATTTATACATCTTGACTATCATCCTTTATTGTTGCAAAGATCCATTCCTAATACTAGGAACCCAGGGGATGACATGACATCTAACACACAACGGGTACACGTGATGAACTTCATACCTTCTTCTTAATTTAGGTCATTCCAGGAAGACAACTATCATAACCGTAGGGAAAAACAGTGTTTTAACTCATGGCTTTTGGTGTATTATTCCAACTACATGAGGGAAGGGATGTAAGAAACAATTTCTGATGATAAAAGAGGTACACAATGGGATGATGATTCCTCCAGATAGTCAGTATCCTGTAGGAAGAAATGAGTTCATCCGGGACTTAGTTGACTTGGAGTATCATTTCGACTACTTAGAGGTTTTAAAATCTACATCCGGGAGACTTAGTAAACCTTGGTGTTATAAGAAGAATCAACATTAATCCAAAATAGAATGCACACGTTTCGGGACATAATTGACTTGATGCATATGATTTCAACTTCATGAAGTGGGATAGAAGGTGTACTTTGGGTTTATTTGGGTCTTCAAACAATGAGACTTGTTGCATCTATCACTCCATGGGGGAAGTATATTATATGATACATTTGGATGCATTACATGACTTCCAGTGAAGAAATGTGAAGAAGAAATATTCACGCTGAGAAGATAACTTGTTGATCTATAGATGATCTCTCGAACGGATACATCACTAAGCTTAGTATTAAAGAAGCATGTACCATTTGAGTGGTTAATCTTTACTAATTCCGTTGTGTACGTAATCAATCTAATGTTTAAATAAAGCATGAAACTGCTTGTGAATAATAATGTCATTTAAGGGGGAAGCTAAGACTCCGTGACTTACCCCCTCTTTTTGTATCAATAAAAAGAATATAAATACACAACAAGGAAAAACGCGAGCTTTAAAAAAAACTAAATTATCAAAAATTAAACCCTAAAGTGATAAAAATGCTTAACTGTTAAGCAGTTTGAGCTCAAATAAGCTAATGGAAAATGGAAATAAACACAGACAAGTGGGGCACTAAACCTAATAAGCAATTGCAAACAAAGATAAGCAAGGAAAATAAGCTAGAACAGGCATAAAAGCTAGAAATGATAAAAACACTTAAAATTTTTATACTAAGAAGCAAATAAGCTCAAATAAGCTTAAGACAAAACCAAATAAGCTAGAACAGGCCTAGACAAACCTAATAAGCTAAACTAACCCTAAATAAGTAAATTCAACAAGCAAATAAGCTAAATTAAGCAAGAGAAACTCAACAGTACTAACTTACAGTTAGTACTGCTAGCTTTAGGTTAATACTGCTAGCTTTAGGTTAGCATTGTTAAGCAAAAATCCAAAAGGGACTTTTCTAGCTTAAAAATAAGCTAGAATGACAGATAAGCTAAAAAAACTAATAAACACTTAAAATTTTAAGCAAAAATGCAAATAAGCTTTACACAAAAGGAAATAAGCTAAATTAAGCAAAAGAAACTCAGCAGTACTAACTCAGAGTTAGTACTGCTAGCTTTAGGTTAGTATTGCTAAGCAAAAATCCAAAAGGGACTTTTCTAGCCTAAAAATAAGCTATCAAACAGATCCTTATGGACTTCTAACCTTAAAACAGATTAAGCTTATACTTAAAAGAACAAATATCAACAATCAAAAAGCATTTTGAAATTCACAATAAGCCACAATAAGCAAATGAAAAAGCATTTTCTTCATTTTTCAACACTTAGCAATTTTTGACAAAAAGTTATAAAACTAAAAGCACACTATTGGACACTTATACTACTTAATTTAGACACCTAAACATGCATGAAAAACACAAAAGTAAGCAGCTAAACAATGCTTAAGCCAATAAGCTATATAAAACTGTTTTTACCCCCAACAGTTCTATACAACTTATAGAAAAGGCTTAAAATCAAACTTTTAAACTAAGAAACCTATAAAAACAGCTTATTAAGATTGCAAATAAGCTCACCAAAGTTGGCTAAGTAACCCAAACTATTTTGAAACCATTTTGACCCATTTTGAGGCTTATGCCAAACACCCCTTTTAGAATTGAAAACACAATTTTAAGAAAGTTTAACAAAGATTTAAGCAAAAAGACTTAAAGACAGATAGCAACTAAGTATATTTAAGCACCAATAAGCAAATTACAATCAAAATTAAGCATTCAAATAACAAAATAAGCAAATGGCAGTTCAAGCATATAGAAAGCAGTTTAATCTAAAACTTGAACAAGGCATCTAAAAGCATCAGATAAAGAACATAAGCATATAAAATCATAAATAAGCAAGTAAAAAGCATGAGATAAACACAAATAAGCAACTAGAAGCAATAATAAGCAGAAATAAGCTATGCTACAGTAACAGAATTTTAAAAAGTGCACTTACCAAACCCTTGCTCTAAACAGGGTTAAATAAGGAGTCTACAAGCTCTAGCTTGTATAAAACAAGCTAGTGAGAGTCCATAAGCCCATCCCTTTTTGGCTTATCATCC
This sequence comes from Tanacetum coccineum, assembly GCA_026074375.1. Taxonomy (NCBI): domain Eukaryota; kingdom Viridiplantae; phylum Streptophyta; class Magnoliopsida; order Asterales; family Asteraceae; genus Tanacetum; species Tanacetum coccineum. The sequence goes on along the minus strand of BQNB010079480.1, from coordinate 1,998 downwards.
AAATATTAAGCTGTGGTATTTTGAGGGTAATTTATTTCTTTTAAGATTTTCTTAACTGTTTATATTTCTAAGTAAATTTTTATAAAAGCAGGTTATAAAATAGCTTAAATGAGAGCTTATATTAGCTTATGAAATATAAGTGAACACTTGAAGAGAATAAGAACTTAAAAAAGATTTTAAGAAACTTTAAATTTCATTAACTTGAAAACATTACAAGGAAAATTAAGAACTAAATTTGCTGGAAAACTAACTAGGTGAAAACTAAGTTAAAAAAAACTAGATAGATAGCCAAGTGGCTTACAAGACACCATATTTATATAAAAACGACTAAGTGCTTGCCCTCTCTTCAATCTTTGTCTTCTTCTAGTTGTGTTTCTTTGCTGAGACAGAAACACAAGTGTGTTTGTTGTGAGAGTGAAACCCTAAGCTCATCTTAGCCATCAATTTGCCTTTGTCCCCAAGTTCTTTCATCATAGCCATCCTTTTTGACAGCCAATGGGGTGAGGGAGGATTGCCATGGTGTCATTTGTCCCTTTGTGAGGTGGGGGTGAGTTTTAATGAGTTTTTGGCTGGGGATGAACAGTGGTAGAGGAGGGGGGACAGGGAAGCGTAAATAGTGGAGTTTGGTTTGGGCGGGAAAAATTGTTATACGGGTGTGTGTGTTGTCAGGGGTGAAGTTTGGGAGTGTGGCACAAATGGCCCCTCAAAGTATATTGTTGAATTGCAAGGATGGTCCTTTGTGGTGGATTCAACTTTGGGGGATGGCAGAAATGCCCCCTCAAAGTTTTATGAGGTTTTGCAAAGTTAGTCCCTAAAGGGACTAACGAAGGTTAAATGGGAAATGGGAATGGATTGGGCCTTAGCAGTTTGGGCCGGTTATAATTATAAAAGGAAATGGGCCTTTTTATTTAAACTTGGGCTTAAAGTCTTCATGTAATGTATAAATAGGCTGACCCGGCCCATTAGATGGGTACGGATGGGCCCATTTAACATTTCTGCGTTTAAGGCTTCGGTGTTGACTTTGACTTTTCGGAGTTGACCATTCGGTTGACTTTTGCTTTCTTGGACTTTGGCTTTGATTTAACTTTGGCTTTTCCATGCTTTTCCATTCCGTTCTTGGTTTTGTCTGTTTTTGCTTGATTTTTCATCCTTTTGTCGGATATCCGTTTCCTGCACAGTATAAGTGAAAACATACAAATACAATGTATTTTTGGTACGTTTTGGGACATTTAAGTCCGATTTTAATGGTGAAAGGTATGTGTAATTAAACGCATACCATTGCCTTTCCAATGTTGCTTTCCGAAACGTTATCTATAGAATAATAATCCACAATTCCTTATTAAACATTATGGTTCGAAGTCTACTTGTAATATCTATTAGTACAAATATTATGATATTTAATCTATACGATCTCTTTATGTTTTGGTGATGACAAACTTGTGACTTGTAATACGTAACATAAATTACGCAAGTTACTCGTAATCACAAATCATCAATGCATACATGCATCAACATCTCTCGACGTCTCAAGTATGCATCAAGACGGACATTGGTTTACACCCAACGTAAATCACATAAGGTATGTACAAACAAGCATTAAACTTGTAGGATGATCAAAGAAATAAGTTTTTGTCTTAAACTTTACATTTTTATAAATGTAACAAAATGATTTTTTCAAAACTTAATTAGACAAATTATTTTTGAATTATAAAGAAATATTTTATGTGGTAATTATTTCAAAATTCAAAATCTGGTTCTTTTCCCCCCAAAACATGTTACACTTTTACCAGACAAGTTTGTCACCACAAAAAGACAAAAACAGGAGCGTCTGTCGGGGCGGCCCCCTTAAATACGACGGTCCCCCCGGCGGCCCCCTAATATATCTGGGATCGCCGTTTCCTGACAAGCTGTTTTTCAGCTCCTATAAATAGTGGGTCACCTCCAACTATTTTTATAGAACCTTTTTTTTGCACGATTTTCTTTCACTTCTTTTTCTTT
>BQNB010079479.1:0-30230 GCA_026074375.1 Tanacetum coccineum | reverse complement strand
GACATAAAAACACAATACAAACATTTTTGCAACATATTTATCTATATTTTAGTGTTTTAGTCCGTTTATTAGCATTTTTCGGGGTACAAATGATGTTTGTTTTAGCACATATCAGTCCATATGTTTATGAAATATAATATTTACATTTTAAACCCCAAGGTTTCCATATTTACACTTTTAGTCCTTTAACTTACGAAAAATACACTTTTAGTCCTTGTACTTTCAAACAGTCCCTCAAGTTTTAGAATTGACAAAAACAGCCCCTAGATTTTATAATAACAGTTTTTGGTAGTTTTTACCCTAAGTTTCCATTTTTGACACTTTTAGTCCCTTAACTTACAAAAATTACATTTTAAGCCCAAATAAGTTTTAACTAGTGGTAATAGGTTTTATTAGGCTCCAATAAGCCATATAAGCTATGGCATCTTATAAATAAGCTCAGATGAGGTTATTTACGCTTATTGGACCTTATTAGGCTCGTTAAGGTCCAATAAGCAATTTAAAGGTTCAATTTAGTTTTCAATGGCACATAAGCCCTCATTAAGCTTATTTAAAACTGTTGGCTGAAAAATAAGCTCGGATGAGCTTATTTGAGCTTATTGGGCTCGTTAGCCCAACAACCCTAGCCCGAATGCTTCTAGAAGTCATTTAAGGTTTTCAATACATGATCCAACTTATTTTCTCATCTCAATAAGCACCTATAGGACCTGTCTATGCTACCTTTACCGTATGGCTTATTCAAATAAGCTAATAAGCTCGTAATGGGCTTTTGGGCCCATTTATGAACCCGAATGGTAAGTTAAGCCTTTAGGCTCAATCCACTTAGGTCCATTAACTTTCTAGGTTTGTTATAAATCTTATAAGCCGTCTAAGCTCACAAATAAGCTGCCAAAGCTTATTTGTGGCTTAAGGTCTTTTTGTAGTCACGGTAATGGGCCGTTTAGCCCGTTAAGGGTCCGTTTTGATTTCTATGGTGTATTAAGGTTCGTGTGAGTTAGCTAAGCACACTAGGCTCCTAACTAAACTCGTAGAGCTTATAAATAAGCTATGGCTTTGAAAACGTGGCTTGTTGGGCCTGTTGGGGGTTTAACGAGTCCATCAATGACCCATTAAGCTCCTTAGAGTTTTTCTAACTTTTGTTAAGTTGCTTAGTAATGAAATGGGTTCGATTAGCTTATTAAATGATTGTGTTTATCACATGCATGCGTTCATTAAGCTCTTATGTTCCTTCCCAAGTCGAAACGTCGCGTTTCCATGGAAAGTTAATGTGTAGTTTTTGTATACTTAATACAAACGAACAAAAGATCATAATGTTTCCCACACTTGTATTTCAAATGAAACGTTTAGCCCTAACTCGATGATTAGTAACGTTTTATATATGTTAGCATGTCTTAGCACCACATAAGAGGTATTATACGTGTAATATGCGCGTGAAACATTCATGTTTCGTACCCATTTTACCTAAGCTCACATTAGCATATCCTTTATAGGTTACGTGACATAATGACTAGAAAAAACAAGGAAACAAGTATACTATGAAAATGTATAAGCTTAGACGTGACTTACAAAAGGGTCATAGTGTCTTGTTCGAGCTAGTCTAGCAAACCAAATGCACACACGATCGAATTTACCCAACCAAAGCTACAAAGATTATTCCAATACCTAATCTTAGCTCACGTATTCCTTGTAAACCCATATGAAAACCCTTAGTAGTGTTTGTGTGTGCAAATAAGATCAAAGAGGGTGTTTGGTTACGGTTTGTGACCAGAACAAAGAAAGGGAGTATATATGATTATTGTTTGAGTGAGTGTGAGTTGTAAGAGTGTAAAATGGTAAGGGTGTGTGTGTATTTATAGGCAAAGAAGCTAGGTAACTTTCCTAGTCACACAACAAACCAAACCGTGGCCTATATCCTAGTGGTTTTGTGGTTTTGGTTAATCACACCTTGTTTTGTAAAAACCATAAAGTACCATCCTTAATTACAAAGATTTTGGTACAAGATTCACCTAGGATTATGAAAATTTTATGAATTGTGTATATACATGCATGTGGCCGGGTATCCAAGTGAAAAAGGAGAGTAAAATGGTTATTAACCATTGCATGTTAGCTAAATCTAGGGACATGTTGTACAAGTTTTAATTACCACTTTGTTGTACATGTACTTAAGGATCATTTGGAAGATTTCTAGGTAAAGTGTGTGTTAGTTTGGTTATTAGCCATGGCATCACAAAGAAAATGGATCCAAAGTGGTCTTTAACCATTGTGTAATAGCTTAACTAGGAACATTAAGGACTAACATTAATTGAAAGAGGTTTGTACTAGTACTTAAGGAATCATTTGGAGATTTTCTAATTGTTTTGGACTCATAACCGGCCCCTAGTGGGTTATGTACATAAAATTGATTTAATTTTTGTGTTAAGGTTTAAAAGTGGGTCTTGGTTTGAGTCTAGGTAAGTCTAGGTATTTCCGGGGTGTGTCCAAATGTATTTTATTGCGAAACGTAAACCTTTTACGTGACCAATAAAAATAAAATACTCAAAGTTAATAATTATCTTTTTAATAATTATATATAACTTGGTTGATGTAAACCTTATTTTATTTGATGACTGTTTACATTAAACGATTATTTCTAGTCTACGCGATTTAGCTTAAAAGTTAATTTAAAAGTAAACACGTATCGGACCAAAATAAATAGTGACGAATAATAGGAGTAGTAAAAATGACCTAGAATTAAGAAATGTTACAGTCTTCACCCATTAAAAGAGCTTTGTCCACAAAGCTTAAGACCTTGTAGTGGATGACGTAACCCGGTTTATGAAAAGCTGTGGGTATTTTTGTTTGAACGAATCTTCACGTTCCTAGGTGAACTCAGGACCTCTCCTAGAGTTCCAGCGAACCTTAACCAATGGTATCCAGCTTCGCTTCAATCGTTTGATCTCCCATTCTATGATTTCAACGAGTTCTTCCACAAACTGGAGCTTATCGTCAACGTGAATTCCTTCTAACGGCATTACTAATGGTTCGTCGGCGTAACATTTCTTCAGATTAGACACATGGAAAGTGTGATGAACTCTGCCCAACTCTTGGGGAAGTTCCAGCTTGTAGGCAACTTTCCTAACTTTGGCTAACACCTTGAAAGGTCCGACATATCTCGGGTTCAGCTTTCTCCGCTTACCGAATCGTACGACCCCTTTCCAAGGTGAGACCTTGAGCATAACCCTATCCCCAACTTCGAACTTCATCGGCTTTCGCTTCCGATCAGCGTAGTTTTTTTGTTGATCCTGAGCAGCTTGCATCCTTTGCTTGATCAGGATGATCTTTTCTGTTGTTTCTTGGATCAATTCCGGACCAGTCAGTTGAGCTTCTCTAACTTCGGCCCACCGGTGATCGACATTTTCAACCATACAGTGCCTCATAAGGTGCAGCCTTTATGCTAGCGTGATAACTGTTGTTGTATGAAAACTCGACCAATGTAAAATGTTTAACCCATCCTTTGCCAAAATCGATCACGCAAGCACGTAGCATGTCCTCGAGAGTTTGGATAGTTCTCTCGCTCTGGCCGTCGGTTTCTGGATGATATGCAGTGCTCATACTTACATCTGTACCCAAAGCTTTCTAAAATGATTTCCATAAATTTGATGTGAATCTCCTATCCTAATCACAGATAATTAAAGCAGGTATCCCGTGTCTTGCTACTATCCCGTTCAGGTACAACCTTGCCAACTTATCCAATGGACCATTCTCCCTTATTGGCAAGAAGTGAGCAGATTTTGTAAGTCGATCCACAATCACCCAAATGGTGTCAAAACCTTGTGACGACTTAGGAAGTTTGGTGATAAAATCCATCATGATATTATCCCACTTACATTCGGGTATTGTTGGTTGTACTAACAGTCCTGATGGCCTTTGGTGTTCGGCCTTGACCCTTGCACATGTCAAGCATTTACTAACATATGTGGCGATGTCCGCTTTCATATTGGGCCACCAATATAGTTTCTTCACATCTTGGTACATCTTTTAAGAACCGGGATGGATAGTGTATTTTGACTTGTAAGATTCGTGCATAATCACGGATCTTAAGTCTCCATAGCAAGGTAACCAACTCCTGCCGTGTAAACATAAAGTTCCATCGGCGCGTGGTTCCAACCTTTTCTTGGGTATGTCCTTTCTGATCATACCGCCTACATCTTCATTCACAAGATTCTCTGGCTTTTGGGCTTCTATCTGAGCTTCTAAAATTCGTCTGGGAAGATCCAAGCTAATAGTCATAAGTAAGGCTTGAACCCGCAGTGGCTCAATCCGTTCCTTATGGCTCAATGCATCCGCCACTACGTTTGCCTTCCCTGGATGATAACGAATGTCACAATCGTAGTCACTTAGCAATTCTAGCCAACGGCGTTGCCTCATGTTAAGCTCCTTTTGATCAAGAATGTGTTGTAGGCTTTTATAGTCGGTGAACACGGTGCATCTGGTTCCATATAAATAGTGTCTCCATATCTTTAGAGCAAACACTACCGATCCAAGTTCTAGATCATGAGTGGTGCAGTTCTTCTCATGAACTTTTAACTGTCGAGAAGCATAGGCGATCACCTTCTCTCTCTGCATTAACACAACGCCTAAGCCTTTGTGTGAAGCATCATAATAGACCACAAAGCCTTCGCTTCCTTCAGGTAAAGCCAGAATTGGCGCACTGCACAACTTCTGCTTTATTAACTGAAATGCGTTCTCTTCCTTTTCACCCCAATCAAATTTGATTCCTTTCTGCGTAAGCTTTGTCATTGGTTTAGCAATCTTCGAAAATCCCTCGATGAACCTTTGATAGTACCCAGCAAGACCTAAAAACTGACGGATCTCCATTGGTGTCTTAGGGGATGCCCAATCTTTGATAGATTCTATCTTGGCTGGATCCACATGAATACCTCTGCTATCAATAACGTGACCAAGGAAGTGTACCTTCGGAATCCAAAATTCACATTTTGAAAACTTAGCATACAACTTCTCTTTCTTAAGCAACTCCAAAATTGCCTTAAGATGTTCTTCGTGTTCCTTCTCGTTCTTTGAATAAATAAGTATGTCATCAATGAAGACAATTACAAACTTATCCAAGTAAGGCTTCCATACTCGGTTCATAAGGTCCATGAATACCGCATGTGCGTTTGTTAGTCCGAATGGCATAACCTGGAACTCGTAATGACCATATCGAGTTCTGAATGTCGTATTTGGAATGTCTTGCTCTCATACTCTAAGCTGGTGATATCCTGATCTCAGATCTATCTTAGAATAAATACTGGATCCTTGGAGTTGATCAAATAGATCGTCGATCCTCGGGAGTGGATAACGATTATTCACTGTCAACTTATTTAACTCTCGGTAGTCAATGCACATCCTGAATGACCCATCCTTCTTTTTGACAAACAGGATCGGGGCTCCCCAAGGTGAGGAACTAGGTCTTATGAATCCTTTGTCGGAAAGCTCTTGTAGTTGTTTCGATAATTCATTTATTTCGGATGGAGCCAATAGATACGGTGCTCGAGCTACGGGTGCCGCTCCCCGAATTAAGTCGATTTGGAATTCCACTGGTCGAGCCGGAGGAAGACCTGGCAAGTCCTCGGGAAACACTTCGGGAAAATCTCGGACGATAGGTACGTCCTTGAGTTGCTTTCCTTCCGACTTGTCCTCCTCTTTCTTGGCGGATATCTGCGCCAAAAAGACCTGGCATCCTTTCGCCATGTACTCTTGAGCCTTTGAATATGAGATAACTGTCAACCGAGATTCTCTCCCGTTGCTACTTTCGTTGCCATGAAAAGTCAAGGTTTCATTCCCATAGGGGATTTGAACAAGTTTCTCATCGCACACGATCACGGCGTGACATCTTCTTAACCAGTCCATACCGATAATGACGTCGAAACTACCCAATTCTACGGGCATTAGATCTATGTTGAACGGATGGTTTAAGAAATTTAGAGTGCAACCTCGTATAATAGTGTCTATCCCGACTATTTTCCCATCAGCTAATTCGACATCATAACTATTATCTAATGGAGTTGGGACAATGTCAATCAGGGAACTAAATGCAGTAGATATAAAACTTCTATCGGCACCAGTGTCGAATAAGATAGATGCATAGTGGTTGTTTAAGAGGAACGTACCTATGACGACATTGGAGTCCGGGTTTCCCGATGCATTCCCTCTCTTCTCTGCATTCCCAACTGCATAAACCCAGCCTTGTGCATTCCTATTCCCTCCATCCTTATTCTTTAATTTCGGACAATCTCTCTTGAAATGCCTTGGTGCTCCACACTCAAAACAACCATTCCCCTTGGGAGCTGCCCCATTGCCCTTCTGAGTATTAGTGATTCGGTGTGATAAGTATAGTATATATCTCTAAAGTGCAAATTTTCACCAACCAAGATACCGTAAGTAATTAATCACTTAGGAAAGTAATTAATACACGGGTCGTAAATTCCTCGAAGAAGTCGTGAATTGAGATTTGGTGATAATTCGGATTCGAGTCAAGAATGGTTAAAAGATTTTTGGATTTTGAATTATACTACAAATTTAATAGCACAATTAAACTATAGAAACGATTAAAGAAACTAAAATCAATTAACTAGCACGAAAAATTAACAAACGTTAACTAAAAATGTGAGCTAAAAATAGAATTTAAAATCTAAAGCATTTCTAATAACAAATTTAATGCCTAAAAATCAAAAAAATTTAAAAAAAAAAATTAGGAAAAAGAATTAGAATTTTTTAACTATTTTTGAGTTTTTTATAAATTTTTTAAGAAAAATGAATTAACTAAAAATAAACTTTTTCTAAAAATTAACACTAAAATTTTACTTTTATTTTTCAAAAATACTAGAATTAAAAAGAAAATTTTCACAAAAAGAATTAGAATTTTTCAACTATTTTTCTATTTTCTATGATTTATTTAAGAAAAAGAAATTACTAAAAACCTATTTTAATTCCTAGAAAATACAAATTTAACTGGAAAATTAAAGAAAAATGCTTTTTAACAACTAAAAAGGTGCAGAAATTTAATGGAACAAAAATGCCCAATTTTTATAAACTAATTGAACCCTAATTTTGTCAATTAAAAACCTAACCCTAATTTATAAAAACTAATTTCAAAAATATTAAATCTATTTTATTTTTCCCAAAAGACAGGGTAGAAAGTGTAAAAGACTTAAGTAAAGGGTAGGCGGTATAACTTTCTAAATTTTACTCTACAGTTAAAACGGGTAACCCTTAACTATTGCAAAAATACAAATTAAACCCTACGATTCAGCTTATTTTGGCTTATCTAAAAAGTGGAAATAAGCTAAAACTTAAAACTACAAAGTTGAAGAAGAGCTTATTCTCTACAACTTTAACAAAAGCACTTGTAACTTTTATCCACTGAATAAGCTAAAAAATTAGCATTTAACTCTGCAATACAGAAACAATGCTTTAACTATCTTTTTAAGAATTTGGCTTATTCCTAGCTTATTACTACATGAAAGTTAAAACTAAAAGTTGCTATGAAAAGCTTAAGATGTATACTAAGTACTTCTAAAAAGAAATAAGCTGAAGGTTAATAGGATTAATGAAAAATTTGCTATTTAAAAGTGCAAGGTTCTGGCTTAACACTGGAATTAAGCTAATCCTAATAAGCTATAAAGCTTAAAACTAGATTCTAGAAACTAACATTTTAAAAATAAGCTAACCTATGATTATTGAACTAACCTAGATAAAAGGTATTTGATAAAAACCACTGGATCTTAGAAATTAAAAAGAAAATAAGCTAGAACTCTACTGTTGCTATTCCACTTTTTACAAGATCCTAAAAACTAAACTAGAGCTTAAAAATGAAAACTAAATGATGACTTTTAAAAAACTAATGGAGTACTACTTAAATTCTTAAAATTAACTCCTAACTCTTACTTTCAAATGCTAAAAAATGACTAGGAAATTGATAGGCAACAACAGTATTAACTGAGTTAATACTGCTGTTTGCTGATGTACTTGGCAAATAACAAAATGCAGGCTAAGAACTATGATGAGATCTCTTTAAACTCATTACTTATATGTAACTAAACCAGCACTAACCAAGTGTGAATTCTAAAATGATGTAAATCACTTACTACAAATTTTACTTACACCTAAAACTGTCCTGGTGCTAGGACAAGTATTTTAAGCTCAAAACTTTGAAATATTATAAACTAACTTCTAAATTCTATTTAAAACTTGATAATATGACTAAACTCAACTGACAAATGTAAAATTTCCAACTAAGTTTGACTTTAACAGTCAATTTCACCTAAATCCAAACACTACTTAAGACTAGCTGTCTAAACTAATTTGGCTTAAAATCTATTCTAAAACTAAAATTGCCAAATCCTTATAGCTACTCTAACTTGAACTTACGTAAGTAAGCTAAATAAGCACTAAAAACCAAAGCTTCTTAAAAAGAATAAGCTAGTTACTCAACTAGGCTTATTATGCACTTGAAAGAAAACATTTATACTAATTGAAGTAATAAGCTAGTATAAAGACTAAGTTATACTAGATAAGCTAGAAAATGAAGTTATAAGCTAAAATTAAGAGTTATAGACAGATTAAGCATAATCTAAGCTAAATGAACAGTAGATAAGCAATCTTAAGCTAAAATGCTAGAATTGAAATGGAAATTTGAAACCTGTATTGAAGAATCTTCACACTAAGCTATCCAATGCTTTAAATTTCAAACCTATATGGCACCTTGCTTCTAAAACCTGAGCTTAAGCTCAATAAGCTATATTAAGCTTATTACTCCTTATTGCTTCCAATATTGAATCAAACTGAATTCAAATGAACTTTGTTGAACTAAAGTAGACAAATTCAGTATTTAGAAAGCTTTTAACAACTTGAGAACAACTTGAGAACTAGAAAAAACTCAATAAGCTATATTGAGCTTATTACAAGCTTATTATGTAAAACTAGCTTATTTCATGAAAACTTGAAAACAAATACAACTCAACTATTTTATTGCTCTTAAAGGAATAGTACAAGATTAGAAACAGGAAGTACAACTAACTTTGAAAGTTTAAAAACTCAATTTGAAACGATGAACAGTACAAGTAAAATTGGAAAGGGAAATTTACAAAGAAAAACTAAAAAAACTAACTCTTACTCTCACTCACTAACTCTTATTTATAGGAGAAGGTGAAAAGAAGATGAGAACTTCAAGCTTTCCTAACCGTTGATCTCTTTTTCTTTAAGTTTTAGCCGTTAGATGTGATGGATGAGGTGTTCGCACCAATGGGAGGCTGCCACGTCATAAAAATGACGTGGAGATTGTAAATACGAGGTGGGGGAGGAGTAGGGAGAAACTGGAAAGGATTTGGGAAGTTTAGGTTTGTTCGGGTTTTTGGCGGGAAAAGTGGTTATGAACGGTTAGGAGGAAAAGTTACACCCCGCGTTTGGTTTGAAAGTTTGGGATATTTGCAATACAAGTCCCTCTGTTTCTTTTCCACAAGTGTAGTGTAAAATAGTCCTTACGTTTCATTGTACAAATTTGTAGTGTAAAAGATCTTTCGAAATTGACATAACAAGCCCTTGTAGTTGCTATCTTCTTTTTTCCTCTTTATAAACAAACTTTCCACCTTTGACAACTTTGGTCCTTTGTATTCAAAACATTCAAATGAACCCTTGTAATCTTGAAACTTGTCAACATTGATCCTTTGACTTTCATTTGGGTCTTCATTGACTTGTATCGGGCTGATCCGGCTTTGATTGATTTGGCTTCCCATCTTGTCTTGTCTTTTCCGTTTCTTGTCGGTTTTTGGTCGTTTTTGCTTCCTTTTGTCTTTTCATATTAAATCCTGCACAATAGACACAAAAGCACACATTTTTCTATCCTTTTGGCATTTTTTTTGCTTTTATTTGGAAAAATCCTGGGTATTTAATATATACAATTAAGCATTTATCAAAATTCCCCAAACTTAAGGATTGTCGTGTCCTCACGCAATTTTATTAAGCGTACACTTTGTAAACTTACAAGTTTTCAAAATGCCCTTGTTTTCACCTTTTATGAATCACCTTTTTAAACTTAAGCTTTTTCTCAACATTTAATCTCATGGAAACACATTAATGGCAATCATTGCAATTTTGCAACTTTTAGGCTCATTGAAATAGGCTACTCCCGATTAATAGAGCACAAAAGAGGAAAATTCGTCTTCCCTGACTTTTCACTAGACTAAACAAAGCTATTAAACAAGATCATTGTCAATATAAGTCCAAATGGTTAAGCTCTTATACTTACAACTTGTGAACTTTTCACTCCCAAGAATAAATTAATGATTAAGATGTGTGCACTCTTTTCAACTCAACCATAGATCAATTTATCTTCATAGTTGAAATCCATCTAAGCTTTACACTTAAGCCTTGTGAGCTTAAATGTTAATAACATAGATAAACCTCGACTCAAAGCTAAAAGAAATTGAGAAACAAAATTTATAACTTGATTTTAGAAAATGAAATTTTTACCATTCTTTTATTTTCAATATACTATAAATTATTATTTTTTAAAATAGGAATGTTGTTCTTAGTTCGAACCCCTACTTAGGCCTTTCTCCCAAATAGGATATCGCATCAACAACCGGTGTTCTTAGTTCGAACCCCCACTCCGCTGCTAACGTTTGTGGGTTATCGCGACAACACCTTTTTCCTACAAAGCCTAGAATCCAAAGTCCCTTAGTTGCAATCACCACCTAGGCCGCATCCCTAGTGAATAATGCTACGAACCTTGAATTCCACGTACATAGTTTTAATCCTTAGTTGCGACCCCATCCGAGTCTCACTCTTCAACATGGATACGCCAACGATTAAAACTATATATAGCTTTTATTATTCTATTTTTGCGAATGCTTCATTGGCACGAAAAATAATGCTTTTGCATTAGCAATGCTTCAATTGGCATTCTTTTTATAATTGTATTTTTGGGGAATGGTAAAATTTCACTTTAGAAAGTCAAACTTATAAATTTGAAACACAAAATCTTACTTACATAATAATGAATTATATTTTCCTAAATGGTAAGACTTTTTCTAAAGACATTGTTGCTTAGTTAGATTAAAATGAGCACGTCTTGATTAGGTGTGTTAAGAGCTTGTGGGAGTAAAAAGACTAATAATCATTCTTATTAAGCTTTAGGTTTTCCTCATAACTTGCTTAAGCAAATACACTTATATTTAACTACATCATCTCTTGTTCTCTTATTTTTAAAATCCAATGCAATAGGATTTGTGGAAAGCTTAGCCCACAAAAGGTAGGTTAAAGAAATAGCTTGGGATTTTCACCGGTCAAGTCAAAATTAACTCCTATTTCTCACCAACAGTATTACCAAAAAGTGGGTTTTCCCAAACTAAGCGTTATTGCAAAGCAAAATTTTAAAAATTTTTCCACTTTTTTCACAAAACGGTAATTCACAATAGGTTCAAAACAAGGTTGCGTGAAGTGCAAGTCAATATCGAAGTTATCCTTCCCAAACTAAAACGAAACATTGTCCTCAATGTTTAAAGAAAAAAATAGGGGTCAAAAAGGGAATCTAAACACAAATTCTAAGGTAGGCCAAAAGAATAGATGTTTAGTTCGATAAAGCAAGGATATGAGATTTCCCATTTATGAAGAGAAGATGGAGACCATCAATGGAAATTGTGGGCATTGCTTGTTTCTTCCACAATATTTGAACCATGAATCCTTCAAAATCAGGGAAAACCTAGACCAACATGCAAAAAACAAACCAACAGACGATAGAGAACAAGCCTTCCTCTTATTATTTTCATGTTAGTCATTAAACGACGTAAAACGGATTTAGTTTTTATTCCCGAGTACAGTAGCTATACTCGACTGTATTGTTTTGTCTTGGGGAAGCAAAGAGGAAAAATAAAAAATAAAAGATAAAAAGGTAGCAGGGGGGCTCCCACGAGCGCTTGTGTATTATAGAGTCCTAGCTTGACTCATTTCCCCAAACTAGGTTTTCCATGGTGGGTCGGTCTTAACATCGGATATCAAATTAGGAACATCTTCTCCAAATAATATGTTTCACCTATGTCCATGAACTTTAAAATTTGGACCATCCTTTTGAGAAAGTTCAATTGTTCCATATGGGTAAACATTAGCCATCGTAAATGGTCCCGACCATCGAGATTTAAGCTTCCCCGAGAAAATCTTTAGCCTTGAGTTAAAAAGAAGCACTTGATCCCCAACATTAAAAACTCGGTTTTTAATCTTTGAATCATGTAACCTTTTTGTTTTCTCCTTATAAAAGGGCAAAGAATTCTTCATAAGCTCATCCTTAATTCGTTAAGCTCATTGATTTGTGACTTTCTATTTTTATCGCAAGATTAGGTCTAATTAGTTTGCTTAAGGGCCAAAAGCTTTATAGTTCCAACTCAATAGGGAGATGGCAGCTTTCCGTATAACCAACTATTTTAAGGAGTACATCCAGTAGGTGTTTTATAGGCATTTCGGAAAGCCCGTAGAGGCAGTAGATCAAGCTTATCACTCAAGAAGCTCTCATTCTTCACCTATGGTTCTTTCTAAAATCCTTTTTAATTCCCTATTTGAAGCCTAACTTGACCACTCGTTTAGAGGTTGGTAAGGAGTGAATAGACGATGGGTCACACCATATTTGCCATGGTCCTTGCTATATTGGTCATTACAAAAATGTGTGCCTCTATCACTTATTATAGCACGAGGGGTTCCAAATCTAGCAAAAAGACTTTTCAAGAACTTACAAACAACTCTAGCATCATTAGTAGGTAAAGCCTTAGCTTCTACCCATTTGGACAAATAGTCCACGCAAACTACGATGTACTTAATTTCCCCCCCCCCTTTTTTTTTTCCCTTTTTTTTTTTTATTTTTTTTTTTTTTTTTTTCTTTTTTTTTTTTTTTGTTTTTTTTCCCCCCCCCCCCCAAATTTTTTTTTATTTTTTTTTTTTTTTTTTTTTTTTTTTTTTTTTTTTGTTTTTTTTTCCCCCAACCTTTTTTTTTTGTTTTTTTTTCCCCTACTTGATGGAAATGGACCCATTGAAATCATCCCCAAATCTAAGATTCACAAATTTGTATTGCTTTATGTGCAATCTCACTCTCTTTGAGAGATTTTGCCTTGTCTTTGAACATAAGCATCACAATGTTTAACCAAGTTGGAAAGCATCTTTAATAGATGGTGGGCCAATAAGAATCCTAATCAAGACTTTACGAGAGGTGTTAATTGGCACTATGATGGCCTCCCGTAGGTCCGTTGTGACAAGCCATGAGATCTCATTTGCCTCTTTGCCATATAACATGTATAATGACTTGGTCGCTCACATTTTAAACAAGTATGGGTCATCCCAATAGTAAATGTTTAGGCAATCTTTGAAATACTTTCTCTTTGTTGAGAACTCTTTATTTTTTTTAACAATAATTACCAGCTGGTAGTTCGCTAAGACAGCGAACTTGGCAGTGGTATTATCTCTAAGACATTCACATTGTTAGCACATTATTTTCAAACAAATCCATTTTCATCTCTTATGCACATTATTCATTCACTTTAATCTTTGTCCTCTTCAAACTTTCCATAGTGACTCTTAGGAAAAGATTGGTTATATTTTGCTTTTCAAGTTCATTCTTATCTGAGGGTTCTCTAGTCTAGTAAAGGCTGATCGGCGGCTACTGTCTCAGTCTTTTTTATGTCCCTTATTTCAGATTAGAACTCTTGAAGTAAAAGAATCCACCTAAGTACCATGGACTTAGCATCTTGGTTAGCCATTAGGTTACTTAATAGCCAAATGGATCCGTAATACTCTTTGGCTTTGATAAGACTAGAAGGGTCGAAACTTCTTCCAAGGCCATATTACGGCTAGCATTTTCCTTTTCGGTTGTGTGTAATGAAGTTGAGCTCGGTCATAGTCTTAATCGCATAGTGAATATGGATCCGAAAGTGTTTATCCTTTCTTTGACTAGATGGCTACTAAGCAAAATCACTTGCATCATACTATTATTTCAAATCGTAATCCCAATTAGGCACAACAAGTATTGGTGATTCAATCAACTTCTTCCTAAGATCATTAAAAGCTTGTTTACACTCATCCGAAAAGACAAAAGGAGTTTCTTTTTCCAAGAGATGAGTCATGGGTCTTGCAATTTTTGAAAAGTCTTGTATGAACCTTCGATAAAAACCCGCATGACCTAAAAAACTTCGGACTCCTTTTACCGTGGTCGGGTAAGGTAATTTAGCTATCACTTCTACTTTTGCCCTATCAACTTCTAAACCGCTTTTAGAAATTTTATGTCCCAAAACTATTCCTTCTTTTACCATGAAATGGCATTTTTCCCAATTAAGCACAAGATTTGTTTCTTCACATCGATTAAGCATTTTATCAAGATTATCAAGGCACTTTGAAAAATTATCCCCAAAAACCGAAAAGTCATCCATAAAAACCTCCATGGTTTTCTCTATCATGTCATGGAATATGGCCGTCATGCACCTTTGAAAGGTCCCCGGTGCATTACAAAGGCCAAAAGGCATTCTTTTGTAGGCAAAGGTCCCATAGGGGCAAGTAAAGGTGGTCTTTTCTTGGTCTTGTGGGTCAATCGGGATTTGAAAGTACCCGGAAAATCCGTCTAAAAAGCAATAGAACTCATTCCCCGCTAACCTTTCAAGCATTTGATCCATAAAAGGTAAGGGAAAATGGTCCTTCCTAGTGGCATCATTCAATTTCCTATAATCAATGCAAACTCTCCAACCGGTCACAAGTCGGGTTGGAATAAGTTCATTGTCATCATTCATCACCACGGTCATCCCTCCTTTTTTAGGAACGCAATGAACCGGGCTAACCCATGGGCTATCCGATATGGGGTAAATCAAGCCGGCATCAAGAAGCTTGATGACCTCTTTCTTAATAACCTCATGTATTTTAGGGTTGACCCTTCTTTGCATTTGAACCACTGGTTTGTAATCATCCTCCATTAAAATTTTGTGTGTACAAAACTTTGGGTCAATTCCCTTAATGTCAGAGATTTTCCAAGCTAGAGCACTTTTGTGAGCCTTAAGAACCTCAATAAGTTTTACCTTCTCATCATCTTTTAAATCTTTTGAAATTATGACGGGTAGTTTATTATCCTTTTCAAGAAAAGCGTATTCAAGATGAGAAGGCAACTCTTTGAGTTCAAGCTCGGGTGGTTCCTCTATTGATGTTTTGACCGATTCAACATTTTTAACTTCCTTTTTGAACTCAAGAGGAGTGAGTGGTGAAAAAGGATCATCATTTAAAACTTCAAGCAATTTTTCCAAGTAAGTTACATCACCCTCCTCATCATTTAAATCCATGTTTAAAGATTCATCATGTTTTAAAAACTCTTCTATTTCTTCCTCAAGAATCATCTCACTTCCTTCAAAAGGAGTGAAAGAAGGAGGATCCGAAATGATAGAAGTGGAATCACCACTCTCGGTAAAGTCTAAGACTTTTGGAGCATACTCCGCACAAGTTGCATCAATAAGGTCAATTCGTTTCACGGATTCAAAATTATCATAAGAAATTGTGGGAGTATCACCACACTTTAATATCAAAGATTGATCATCATGTCTTAAGATGATCTCCCCCTCATAAACATCAATCAAGGCATGAGCTGTGCTCAAAAATGGCCTTCCTAAAATCAAAGGAACACGGGGGTCCGCAACAAAGTCTAATATCACAAAATCGACCGGGAAATAGAATTTTCCGACCTTAACGAACACATTTTCGGCTATCCCGAGGGGTTTAGAAATTGTTCGGTCGGCTAATTCTAGAACCATTCTAGTACTTGTAAGGTCGGGAAGTCCAAGTTTTTTCCAAATAGACAAGGGCATGAGATTGATACTTGCACCTAGATCCGCTAGAGCCAAGTGATTATCAAACTCCCCAAAATCACAAGGAATGAGAAATCGTCCTGGGTCACCAAGCTTTTCGGGAAGCTTTTTGAGAATGACCGCGGAGCAATTAGCATTCATTGGTGTCTTTGTTATCTCAATCAACTTGTCCTTATTACTTAACAACTTTTTGATCATTAAAGCAAATTTGGGCATGTGGACAAGAGCATCCGCAAAGCTAAGCTCAAAATGAAGATCTCGAAAGATTTCTATGAACTTTAAAGCTAAGATATCATCTCTTTCACGATTCTTGTCCTTTTCAACTCTTGAAGGGTAAGGCAAATTTGTCTTAGTCTTGAAAGGTTCATTAACAACTCTAGGCTCAACAATGGGTTCTTTTTCCTTATTTTGGACCTTTTCCTTGTTTTGAACTACCGGAGGTTGGACTCTTGCGGTACTTTGTGAACTTGTGGGTTGCACTTGGTCCTTTGTCACCTCAGTTTCCTTACCATCCTCATTGTCCGGATTGACATAAGGAGGAGGCATAGGAGGTAATGGTCCATCATAGGCCAAACCACTCCTAGTGGTGATAGCCTTGACTTCATTTCTAGGATTAGGAATAGTATTACTTGGTAAAGTTCTCGAACCCGATGCATTGTTATTTCCCATTTGCTTTTGAAACATGTTAAGCATCATATTTTGAAAATTCCTTTGCTCATTTTGAAAATCTTGTTGTTCCCTTTTGAAATCATTCAAATTCTTTTGCAAATTATTCAAAGTAACATCATTTGCTTTTGTGTAAGCCTCAAATCTAGCATAAGTCACCGGAACTTGTGTACTCGGGGCTTGATAAGCTTGAGCTTGTTGTGTTAAGCCCGAGTTAGCTCCATGGTTAACTTGGTTCCCATTATTCCCATTCCTATGATAACCTTGATTAGCATTCACATTCCTATTGTTATTTTGTTGATTAAAGCCCGGTGGTCTTATTTGGTTCGCTAAGTTGGGAGGACGGTATCCGGAATTTCCATTTTGAACAAAGTTACCGACCGAAGCGGTTTGTTGAAATTGTTGGAAATTATCATGATAAACCGGGTACTCATAACCTCCCCTAGTCATTGGGCACACATTATAACTATGATTACTACCACAAGTAGTACACCTTTCCTCCACCGCTTTAATCGGAGTGGGAGTAGGCACAAGAGCTTTCATCATATTTTTCATCTCATTCATTTCATTCCTAAAAGTCAAAGTCATCTTATCCTCTAATGCCGCTGCCATTTGTTGGAATTCAAAGTTAGATGATGAATTAGATGAGGGAGGAGCATTCGTACTATACTCACTCGCATCACGGCGTTCAATGAACATCTAACTTTGGCTTTATTCTCTATGATTTGTAGTCCTTCGGTTGGACTTTTATAGAGAAAATTACCACCGGCAGCGGAATTAAGAGAATCTTGATCATTATAGCTCAATGAATTATAGAATGTGTCCAATTGGTGCATGAGCGAAAATCCGTGATGAGGACACTTTCTTAGAAGTTCCTTGAAACGCTCCCAAGCTTCAGAGAAAGATTCTTGAGCAATTTGACGAAAATTCGTAATTTCATTCCGAAGATTTGTAGTCTTAGAAGGTGGAAAGAAAAAGTTGATGAACTTAGACACTAAGTCATCCCATGTAAGAATAGAATTCGGGGGTTCTTTGTCGAGCCATGTTTTGGCAACCCCGTCAAGAGAAAATGGAAAGAGAAGAAGTTTGATGGTGGTGTTAGGTACATCCGGGTACCTTTGATTATTAGTTATGCTCTCAAAATGACGAATATGAGCATGAGGCTCCTCATCATTACCTCCTCAAAAAATTCGATTTTGAACAAGATTAATGAGAGAGGATTTTAGTTCAAAATTTTGAGCATTGATGAGTGGTACAACTATAGCACTTTCAAACCCCCCGGTGGGAGCTTGAAGTTGCTCGGCCATAGGTCGATCATCGGCCATTGGAATCGGATCCTTATCAACAATAGGGATTGCCTCTTGTTGTTGTCGAGAACGTCGACGATTACGTCTTCTCGGAATTGTGTATTCCAAGGAAGAACGAGTGCGCATGCACTAGTGAAAATATTAAAAAGAAGAATTTGGGATTAAGAAGATTATTTTTTTTGGGAAATTTACAATTTTTAGTATTTATTAGGAAGGAAAACAAAACGAAAAATATTTTTGGTAACCGTTAATTACAAGCTTCACGATAAGTCTCCAAGATTACGCACAAGTGAGCGGAAAAGCTTAGCGAGCCGCAATGACTTCTTAGCAAGTAGCTATCACCTTTCCTTAAACTCACCTTATAGTTTGTAAACTCGAAGGTCCGTCGTACCTCGCAAGTAACTCACGATTAGTTTTGTTGTTTATTGGAATGGTTTAAGATGGATAGCTAGTATCCAAATTTGTTTATTTTATTTTTTTTTAACTAATTCGATAGGAATCGAATTAATGAACGTTTTGTATTTTTATAGTATATAGACAAAAATAGCAAAGTAACTTCCAAAAAGGAAGGGTCTTCAAAACTCTACTTCAACGAATATCCTCAAAAATCGTTCACGTCTTCCCCGGCAACGGCGCCAAAATTTGGTAACGTGTGTAAGCACTAGTCAAATTTATATATGTATAGTATAAATCCCGTGACAATTCTTCCCAATTACTTCTCAAACAAGAGAAATAAAAGGGTAAAATCTCACTTAAGAAAACACAATACGTATATTTTTAACCGGGAAGTATTTTCTTCTCGGGTCGTATCCCAACGAAGTCGTGAATTGAAATTCGGGAATAATTCGGATTCGAGTCAAGAATGAATAAAGGATTTTTGAATTTTGAATTACACTACGAATATAATAGCACAATTAAACTAAGAACAATTAAAGAAACTAAAAACAATTAACTAGCACGAAATTTTAATACACGAAAATTAAAAACGTGAGCTAAAACTGAAATTTAAAATCTAAAGCACTTCTTTTAACAAATTTTATACCTAAAAATCACAAATTTAAAAAGAAAATTTTTAAGGAAAAGGATTAGAATTTTTTAGTATTTTTGAATTTTCTATTGTAATTTCTTAGAAAAATGAATAACTAACATAATACTTTTTCTAAAAATTACCACTAAAAATCTATTTTTATTTCAAAAATACTAGAATGAAAAAGAAAATTATCACAATGAGTCATTTTGACTTTGTTGAGTCAAATCCACCAAAGTTAAGTGTGCAATTTTTTTAGCAAAAAGTCCCATTTTTCACTCTTTAAAATCAGCAGGATTAAATGGTTTTTGGAAGTTAAAAATTGGTGCACAAGTCCATTTCCTAGTGTACTTAAGCTGTTTTAACTTATCTTTTTCATTTGAGCTTATTTGACAGCTTTAAATAAGCTGTCAAATAAGCCCTTATTTTAGCACTAATCTCCCCTGGTGCAAAGGGGTGATTTTTAAGCTTCCTTTTCTAGCTTTCTAGTGAACATAAGCCCTAACTTTTGGCTTATCTTAAGAGCCCATAAGCTCTTTGATAAGCCTACTAAATTTCAGACCTTAAGAAGCTCTTTTGCTAGCTTATTTTTAAGCCCAAAGTTGCCTCTTCACTGTTTTTGTTAGGCCTAGTGTAGGAATTGCTTATTTTTACTCTTGGCTTATTCAGCTTATTTCATAAGCTCAATTGTGTTCCAAATAGCTTTTTAGGATAATGTGTTAAGTTGTTGAGCTTATTAACCTTTTTCCTTGCTTATTTAGAGTAACAGTTAGTGCCTTTTTGTCTTTAAGCTTGTTTTAGAGTCTGTTAAGCTTAAGTATCCAAAAAGCCAAAAAGACTTAGCATTTTTTTTGCCTTTAAGCTAAACTTTAAGTTTCTGTCGAATTTAAATTAGCTTTTTAGTCCAAGTTAGCTTAAATGACCACAATGTCCAAAAAGCCTTAGTTAGTTTTAGCCTTAAGCTTATTTTTAGCAAACTGTCGTTTTAAAAGCTGTTTTTCAGCTTATTTATAGCTTTTCAAAAAAAGTTGTAGTTGAGAAAGTTGTTAAGCCCCACGAGCTTAACAACTTTCATTCACAAAGTTTTTCCAAAAAAAAAGGGGAAGACAAGGGGTTACCCGGGTGAGCAAGACTCGAACCCGGGTCTCAACCCTCGATACATCCCCCTTTACACACACCACTTACCGCTGCGCCCTTGGGACTTTTACGTTAGTATCCCAAGGGCCTTGGTATTTAAGGGGGTTTTCACTCTTTTTGCCTATAAGCTGTTACAGCTTATTTCGGGCTTATTTATAAGCCAATTTTTTGTTTCTTATTTTTCGTAGGTTAGTTATAGGGTAAAGTAATTTTAGTAAAATTTTCAGAATTTTTCAAAATCGTTTAGTATTTTTTACAATTTAATTTAGTTAAAAGTTTAAAAAATTCATAAAAAATACAAAAATTATCAAAAAAATATTTTTCTTTTTTAGAAAATTTTATTTAGTCATATAGTTTGTAGGAAAAATATAAAAATTTTCGTAGGGTCATTTTTATAACTTTTTGCTTTTTAAAGAACGGGGTCGGGTGCGTTTTTTTGTCTTGACTCGTTTTTGGGTCAAACGACCTCCGTTTTCGGTCTAGTCTTTTTCATTCTTCGTTATTTGTCCCCTAGAATAGTTTAGAAGTGAAAATTTCTCCGTAGGGTTAATTTTGAAGATTTTAGGTTTTTCCCCCTTTGTTCGGGATTCGTGCTCTCGTTTTTTAGCTTAATTTCATATTTTTTAGGATTTTCTTAAACGTTTTTGTTTGTTATTGTTTAATTTGACTTTCCACACTCTCAAATCATTTCTCTCCTTCAAACTCAAATCTTCCGACTGTATCGATTTTCCAGCACAGCCTCATTGGGGATTAACGACCCGGGAATAGTCTATACTGCTCCTGGCATTTTTGATTTTTGTTTTTTTCTAGATTATATATATATTTTATTATATTATATATATATAGAACTTAAAAATTAATAATCAATAAGTGTAGAATACACATATCCGTTTGTACATAAAATAACCCAATTAAACCCAAAACAGACCAAAAATGGCAAAAATATGCTTGTATTTGTGTTTTGTGTATGCAGGTACGGATAAGTCAAAAATCGTAAGAAAACAGTCAAAATCAAGCAAGCACGGATACGAGAATTAGAAGAGTACAAAAAGAAGCCAAAGGATCAAAGCCTTAGTCAAAGATAGTCAATCATGGTTAATAAAAGTCAACAAAGCCATAGCCCTTTCCTTTTATAACAACCACAAGGGCTGGTTATGTAATTTCCAAAAGTTATTTATAACTAGAAAGTGGAAAAGAGAACACAAGGACCTACTGTGCCATTATCCCAAACTCCAACAGAATTAACTGTCAAAAATAGGCGGCAAGTGGTTTTTACTGTTCATTCGTCATCACCATTTCACCAGCATAGGTAAAAGAGAGGGCTTCTCTTAATTGATGGGCAAGGAAGTCAATTCAAGAGCTCTCAAGAACAATGGCGAGGTCATATCAGTCAAATCAAGGATTACTTAAGCTCCCTCTCAATCAAAAGCCACGTATCAATGGAGAAAGCACAAATTCATATGGGTTTTTGTACTAAAACACCCACAAAAGAAGCACAATGTCACATCAAAGGAATGCCATGCTGGCAATCCTCAGGTGTCCACTAATCAATCCAACGGCTTACATTAACTCTCCAATGATTGAAGAATCCAACGGGCATGATTGAAAAAAGCTTGGAAAGGCTAGAAGGATCCTTGGCAGGTTATAAATAGCCCTCACCTTCACACACATTGAGAAGATCTAGGAGTAGTTTTATATATCTAGTTTTTTTTTTAGTCTAGCTTAAATTCGTATTTTTTAAATGTAATTTTCCTTTTTCAAGTACAGTTTTTCTAATTAATGAAATTAAGTCTTTAGAATTTTAAATCTCATTTTTAAGCTCTCATTTAAAGTCATAAGCTCTCTTAAATAGCCAATTTGTCTAAATAAGCTAATAAGCTCATTTAAAGCTCTTTCAGTCTATAAGCTGAAATAGAGCTTATTGAATTCAGTATTAATCTTACCTAAACCTTAAAATCAGTATCAACTTACATGGATCTTATTAGATTAGAGCTTTTGGAAGGGGATCTTAACTTGGAAGAGATCCCAAGGACTTATAACCTAGCTTATTAATAAGCTAGGGAGCTTGTAGCTGCTCTTAATTAAGATCTCTTGTTTAGGCATTTTCTGCACCAAAGGGGTGCGTTGGCTGTGTAAACGACCATAGGGTTTGTTTGGGTTCTTAAAATATTAAGGGTGCGTTTGGTTTTGGTTCTAACAGCCTACGGGTGCGTTTGGAATATTGGTTAACAACCATAAGGGGTGTTTGGATCCGGGTTTAACAACATAGGGTGTGTTTGGTTGTAACAGCTTTCGGGTGCGTTTGGTTCTGGGGTTAACAGCCCTAAGAGGGTGTTTGTTTCGCTGTGAAATAGCCGAGTAGGGTGCGTTTGGTTCAAGCAGTTAGGGTGTGTTGGTTTTACTTATTTTATTACCATTTGATTTCGTTTATATGTATACATATTGAAACACACGCGGGTATTGCAACATCTATTTGATTAAGAGGAAAATGTTAAAATATTTAAATATGGGAAACATTGTATAAACGAATAGGTAATGCCGAAATTTCTATAAATTATGATTCTTTGTAATTTTTCACTTAGATTTCTATTATCTTAAAAACCCAATGAAATGACAAAGTTATATAGTTTTAAAGTTACTTCTTTGTAATGATACAATAAACCGGTAAATAAACGAAAACTATACTTTTATAAACAAGGCAACTAGTTTAGTTAAAACGCGTAACGAAACACTAAATTATAAGATATTATTTTATAATTCACGACTAAAAGATAAAATAATAACTTTTGTAAAAACTTTGAAAACATCGTTTAATTAAATCATAACTTTAAAAACGTGCATTTACTTTTACACAAAAACTGTTACTAATTAAATTAGGGATTTTCAAAAACATGTCTAATTATATTGTTACAATTATTTTTCTTACGTTTCTTATATAATACTTGTAAAGTATTATATATTGCGACTTATTCATTTGGTTGTTTGTCTTTATTATATAATTCACTATATGAATTATATAATTGTTTCTTTTTCATATGTAATATGTACAGAATATGTTACATACTTTGCATTTGCTTTTCGATTTATTTTATTTAACCAACCACCAAACTCTTACAACTTGAAACCTCAATCCTTTATCAACGTGTCACGTTGATGTACTCATCCATCAGAAAACCCAAATTCGTCATCCTAAGCTAGTGAGACTTAACCGTTAGGATAAACTGCATCTTCTTGGTCGAGGGTTCCGGTTTCCGTTTGTGATGTGCTTAATATTTGCATTTTTGCCAATTGTTCTTCAACATCAAGGTGAGTTCATAGCCCCACGTTTTACTTATTTTATATTTTTACTTTACTATTTTAAGGTGAGAACATGCTCATTTACAAACTTGTTTACTCTAATGATTTCAAGCTTTTATAAATGTTCGTTTGCAAACTCGATTACATGATTGATATCACACTTTGTTTTACTTATAGATGCAAATACTTAAAGTCTTTCTTTTGGAAATACATGGCTGATTTTACTATGGGCACAAGTATCTTGATCTACTTTCCCTGTTACGTGTTGGCTAAGTTACGAATAGACCACAAATGCCCGAACTATCCTGAACTGTTAATTTCTTAATCGACCGTACTGGTTAAGTGAGCGCAAGTGTTATAAATAGATCTATTGGGAGTAATTATCCCTATCCGGGTAAGTAGCGCTTACTAGATTCGGAGGTCCCGAACAAACAGATATATACCATTTCGGATTGTTAATAGGTGATCTTGGTCAGATACCTTTAGGGCGAGTAATTCTATTTGGCATATAAAATGCTTCCTTTTAAATTCGGTGTCATGAGCTTAGTGCAAACGTAAATGATTTTTATGTGAAGTTGTATTTGTTATAACTGTCACATATGTTCTATAACTTGTGGTCCACACTGCTTTTGTTGAATGTTTCAAATTGTTAAATGCTTTCATAATACTTTAAGTGAAGCTGTATTCACTAAGCGTTTTTTATCCTCATAAATGTTTTACTTAAACCTATGAATTCACTCAACTTTATGTTGACCATTTTTAGCATGTTTTCTCAGGTGATTAGCTTTAGACTTCTTGACGTGCTATGTGGAGTCTACGTGCAATATGATACCTTTATCAAGACTTTATTTCTCATTTATACTTGTTGTCTTTTGAAAACCAAATTATGCTTCCGCTATATTTTACTTACGCTTCCGTAAATGTTTAATTTCTTTTAAATCTTGTAAAACTTATCTATTTTTAAACAATGCAACGAGTTATGATTTTCAAAACGTCCATTAGTGGTCGTTCTCTCGTGCCTTGTCTTCGAAATATGATGACGTCACGCCCTCGGACACGAATTCCGTCCAGGCCCCGTCTGGGGGTGTGACAGATTGGTATCAGAGCCAGGTTATAGAGAACCAGGTAGAATATCTAGGTCTGGTCTATAACCAGTATGTGATCCTTACGTACTTTTATGCGTGCCTTATACGTGTTTCTGCTATGGCGTATACGTGAGAACCATTTTTCCTTGAGCATGTTATGATATGGGTTTACCTCTGCCGTGCGTTTATTTTTCTCTGCGCTTATCTTTTCTCTGCGGTCATCTTTTCTTTGCGGTACGGTTGCCTTACATATATTTCCCCTATTTCATATATGAAAGTTGTCTATATACATATATCTAAACTTTTCTAAGACATTGTGAGCGATGCAATGGTCTCGAACTTATTTTTCATAACCTTATACAATATCGTTTTACATGAAACCCGTCACAGTTTTGTTTACATTCAGTTATGTGTGAATCTAAGTATTACAAGTCTTGTATGGGCGGGACTTGTAATAGGAGGATTGATACGATAATTGCTATGTTAACTCGTTCATAAGACTTTTATCTATGTCGATCTCCCTTGATTGTTTTACTCTTCGTCTCCGAAGACGAGTTTTAAACACTCGTTACATACTCATTAGAGCACCAGCATCGTTATGTCATCTACCACCTTGAAGAATTTTGTAAGTACGCGTATTGCATCGGAAATTATTAAGTAGGATGATTTATAATCTCTTTATTTGAAAGGATTGGGACGCCTCTTCGTTTAAATAAATAAATTATAAATCACCGAACCATAAGTTTATCAATTCATTATTTACATAAATTGGGACGCTTCTTTATGTAAATAATAAATTATAAATGAGTGGGCTTAATGGTATCCAATATGACACGAGTATGAACTCGAACCCGAAAATCACCGAAATCCCTTAAAAAGGTCTTGAAACCACAATCGTGTCCCACCACTCAGCAGAATCTTAAGGCCTCATTTGAACTACCTGGCCTCATTCTTAAGTTATTACTTTTGTAGTTGCAAATCCTTGCAATCACGAATTGTTCGTGGAGCTAACCGACTTGTGCACACTTGAACTAATGGAGTTGATTTATCCTCGAACTAATGACCGAGTACCATATTCCGCCGTCTATCGCATGAGCTCTCCCGTGAGCTCCTCCTATTTGTTGAACTTTATTCTGAGGATATTGTTTCTCGAAATGTCCTCACTCTCCGCATCCCATCACCATTTTTTTATAGTTATTGTCGTTATGGTTGCTGTTGTTGGGTCGTGGAGTGGTCCCAACTTGTACAACTTTATCCAATAGGTAATGCGACCCCCTTAAACCAGATAAACACCTATCGACGAAACATCTAGTCGAACTATTCATCTTGGGCCACTAGTACGAAGACTTAGGTCGCGATACATCCTGGTACTGCCAAGTAAGTTGAATACTTACATCCATTAGCCTCGTCCGATATTAATCATCGAACATTACAGATATCAGAAACGAGACTTCGTCCTTGAACAATTGAAACTTTATACAGACACACTCACGCGACTACACTTTCTTCTTGGTGTTTTCACTATTAAGATACCTTCTTTATAACGCGTTTATATCAGTCATAAGACCTGTAATGATATTTATTTGAGATACCTACTTTGATGGATTAAATATCCTGGTCAAACTTAGCAAAAAAATTTTTAGGTATATTGAGAAGTGTCGAAACATCTAATTTTGCTGACTAAAGTTATCAACGCCATGTTTAAAAACTGGTTATTAAATCTTAGTTCTTTTCTTGGTCACACAACCGGTTAACACAAATTAAATCTCGGGACGAGATTTCTTTAAGGGGTAGGTACTGTAACAACTGACAATTTTCGAAATTTTAAATGACTATTTTACCCTTTGATTTTTTGAGTCCGACTTGACTTTTTGACTTTTGATCTTTTATTGTCACATAAAAACGATTATCGCGTAATCCGTTATTTTTCAGAACATATTTAAATAATAAATCATATTTAGTATTACATATCTCTCAGGTGCAAATTATTATTTTTACTTATTTGACTTGAAAACGAGAAGATATATGTTATTCGTAAGTTGACTTATCAAAAACGACCCGCTAAATTACGTTTTCACGACCCGGACTCTAAAGCAATTTGATGTAAAACGACATTCCAGACAACTTTTTAGTTTTGTCCGAGACCCGAAAACAAGTAGAAAATGACTGAAATACCCTCGCAAAATTATAGAAACAAGAAAAACGCGTACCGACACAAAAATAATTAATTTTATATTTAATTATCACAATCTATTTAATAAAAATAATTAATAAATTGTTTAACATTTTATTGAAAAACGTTTGTTGAAAACGCGAACATTTAACTTAAAGTTTCACTTTACGGACAAAACTTACCCGATGACTACACAATAAATCACAAACATTTTAAGTGAGTTTATAAAACACTTATGGAATAATATTCGAGTGAATACTGGTTTTCGTGGAAAAAATTCATTTGGAACGCAATGGCGCAAGTTTCGTATTTTAAATCATCCATTAAGTAGCTTAAACGTGTCCCGAACCAGTATTTAACAAAAATTACACTTTTGGTCCCCGTGGTAATATTTACAGTTTCAACCTTAGGCTAATATAGACTTGCTACTTTGTTTTATAACTTTCATCTATATAAGTGTAACCAATTAGGGTTACTTCATTATAAACTAGCCTCAACTCTCCTCTCCCAATTTATGGCGCCACTCCGGCGAGATTTTGGCCAACTCCGGACACCGCCGCCATCGGCTTCCCCCGCTGCCACCACTCTGATCCACGACACAACCATCCCCACCACGCCACCAACAAACACGTCACCACCTTCATCCCCACTGCCACCGTCACTCTCACGCCACCATGACCACCCCACGATACCACCATCTTTATCAGCCGTCATGACTGCCCTACCTTCGCAGCCCCATCATCGCCTACACCACCATCGAAACACCTTGATCGTTACCCACCTTCACCGAACCCTACCCCCGCTGCCCAATGCTACCACTATCTCCACGCCGCTGCCACTGCCACCCTTATACCACCACTACGCCGCCACGTCACAACCGAAACCACCACCATTTTCACCCCACCGCGACTCAGCCCCACCAAAATGATCTCAACCACCGCTGAACCACCACGCCGCCATCGTGGTTTAGCTATAACAGCCCTAGGTGCGTTTGGGTTTTTTAAAACATCAAGGGTGTGTTTGTTTAGGCGTTTTCTGCACCAAAGGGGTGCGTTTGGCTGTGTAAATGACCATAGGGTGCGTTTGGGTTCTTAAAATATTAAGGGTGCATTTGGTTTTGGTTCTAACAGCCTATGGGTGCGTTTGGACATTTGGTTAACAACCATAAGGGGTGTTTGGATATGGGTTTAACAACATAGGGTGCGTTTGGTTGTAACAGCTTTCGGGTGCGTTTGGTTCTGGGGTTAACAACCCTAAGAGGGTGTTTGTTTCGCTGTGAAACAGCCGAGTAGGGTGCGTTTGGTTTAAGCAGTTAGGGTGTGTTGGTTTTACTTATTTTATTACCTTTCGATTTCGTTTATATGTATATATATTGAAACACGCGCGAATATTGCAACATCTATTTGATTAAGGGGAAAATGTTAAATTTTGTAAATATGAGAAACGTTGTATAAACGAATAGGTCATGTCGAAATTTCTATAAATTACGATACTTAGTAACTTTTCACTTAGATTTCTATTATCTTAAGAACCTAATAAAATGACAAAGTTATATAGTTTTAAAGTTACTTCTTTGTAATGATACAATAAACCGGTAAATAAACAAAAACTATACTTTTATAAACAAGGCAACTAGTTTTGTTAAAACGCGTAACGAAACACTAAATTATAAAATATTATTTTATAATTCACGACTAGAAGATAAAATAATAACTTTTGTAAAAACTTTGAAAACATCGTTTACTTAATTCATAACTTTAAAAACGTGCTTTTACTTTTACACAAAAACTGTTACTAATAAAATTGGTGATTTCCTAAAACGTGTCGAATTATATTGTTACAATTATTTTTCTTACGTTTCTTATATAATACTTGTAAAGTATTATATATTGCGACTTATTCTTTTGGTTGTTTGTCTTTATTATATAATTCACCATATGAATTATATAATTGTTTCTTTTTCATATGTAATATATACGGAATATGTTACAAACGGATATATACCATGTCGGATTGTCAATAGGTAATCTTGGTTAGATACCTTTAGGGCGAGTAATTCTATTTGGCATATAAAATGCTTCCTTTTAAATTGAGCTTCGGTGTTATGAGCTTAGTACAAACGTAAATGCTTTTTATGTGAAGTTGTATTTGTTATAACTGTTACATATGTTCTATAACTTGTGGTCCACACTACTTTTGTTGAACGTTTCAAATTGTTAAAGGCTTTCATAATACTTTGAGTGGAGCTGTATTCACTAAACGTTTTTGATCCTCATAAATGTTTTACTTAAACCTATGAATTCACTCAACTTTATGTTGACCATTTTTAGCATGTTTTCTCAGGTGATTTGCTTTGGACTTCTTGACGTGCTATGTGGAGTCTACGTGCAATATGATACCTTTATCAAGACTTTATTTCTCATTCATACTCGTTGTCTTTTGAAAACCAAATTATGCTTCTGCTATATTTTACTTACGCTTCCGCAAATATTTAATTTCTTTTGAATCTTGTAAAACTTATCTATTTTTAAACAATGCAACGAGTTATGATTTTCAAAACGTCAATTAGTGGTCGTTCTCTCGTGCCTTGTGTTTGAAATATGATGACGTCACGCCCTCGGACACGAATTCCGTCCAGGCCCCGTCTAGGGGTGTGACAACATTGTTTTGAAAGTTCATCATAAACAGCCTTTTCAACCATCTCACTCTTTTTTGAAAGCTAAGATTTATGTCACACCCGACAATTTTCGGAAATTTTAAATTACTATTTTACCCTTTGACTTTTGGTTCCGACTTGACTTTTTGAATTTTGACCTTTTACGGTCACATAAAAACGATTACCGCGTAGCCGGTAAATTTTTAAAACGTATTTAAATAATAAATCATAAATATTATTATAATCCCTCATTTACAAATCTATTTTTTTGAAACTTATTTGACTTAGTGGTTTGGTAACGAAGCACCTCTTCGCCCTACTCCACTCCCCGGGCACCAAACTTGAGACTTTTCTTCACTACGTCAACAAACTCCCTTATGGTAGAGAAAACCGTACACAACGTTGCTTACACCAATTTACAACACAAAGCTAAATGTCGAGTTCTGATCTTAGCTAAAACCAATCTATCACAACACAACTTCACGACTTGTTCACTACTTCACAATTTCATGACTTCTTCATTACTTCAAGACTTCTTCACAACTTCAAGACTTCTTCACAACTTCACTTCACCACACTACTTATATCACAACTATCTAACACTACTTGGTAAGATCACCACGATCTAACTATACTTACAAAGATCACCAAGATCTAGCTACTACACACAAATACAAGATATACAATTTATTTACAAATTTGTAATATGGATGCAACAAGATTGCAATACACACTTGAGGTGTAATCCTTCTTCACTAGATGAGGAAAGTATTCTTCTCTTGCACTTGATGAATTGAGCTTGGATCACTTAGAAACAAAGCTTTATGATTAAATGATCAAAGGATTTTAGTGAGATGTGTGGGCTGTTTTAGAACAGAAAGAATGAGTGCAAAAGGTGAGAAAATAATGGGGAAAAGTCCAGTATTTATAGGACAAACTGGGGGAGCGTCTACCTAGGGGCGGTCCCCTTAAATAGGTGGGCGGTCCCCTTAAAATTACGGGGGCCGCCAGTGCAATTAAGGGGG
>BQNB010079478.1:8568-30230 GCA_026074375.1 Tanacetum coccineum | reverse complement strand
TTCTTAACTCTTTTGTATACCTATTAGACTATTAATTAAGTGTTACATCTGTAAATTTCTACATGAGTACGAATGTACA
The DNA here is from genome assembly GCA_026074375.1 of Tanacetum coccineum. Lineage (NCBI taxonomy): Eukaryota > Viridiplantae > Streptophyta > Magnoliopsida > Asterales > Asteraceae > Tanacetum > Tanacetum coccineum. The sequence goes on along the minus strand of BQNB010079478.1, from coordinate 30,151 downwards.
TGACATTGTTTCATTGGCAATTTTACGAAATGCGAGAAGTAATATTCATTGGAGCATGGGCCATGTGTGAAAATATCGATAATGCATAACTTTGAAATGCGTCAAGCTCTCAACATCCTTCACGCATGGTCTAACAAGCAAAGCTATCAACTAGCCAAACAAGGAATCGAAAGAGTGAAGAACCTTATTGTTTAAATGCATACTCTATTTGGCAAAAAAATTATGCTATTCATGTATCACAAATGTCATTTTTCAATACATCTTTGCAGTTTTGTTTGTATACTCGTGTTACATATCGCTTATTCTACACATTTTACGAATATATGATGTTAATATGATTACATTATGTTGCATATTGTTTTGTTTGTATACTTATCTTAAACGAACTATGCAAGCTTTGTAGTGTTTGTAATTGTAGACATTTGTTGATGATAAAAATAATTTTTTCATAACCATACGTAATTTGATATCTTTTGCTTCAGTATTCAAAACTTATGTTTGTACAAATTATCTAAACATCATCTATTACATTGAGATATTTTAATTAACTTTAAAATTTTTATTATCAAAGCCCATGTTGAACACGGGTTATTAGCTAGTTTAATTTAAAACACACACATTTTATTCAAATAAAAAAAAATTTACCGTACAAAACAAAGAAATACGACATTAAAAGAAAAATACAAATTACGATACGGAAACCGCTTCTATTTCTTTTCTTGGTGCGTCGAACGTATTTTGTGACATATATTATTTTGTATTTTTTGCACACTTTTTCACAACTTGTCTTAAACCTTGAGATCTTTCATGGATTCGTCGTGTAAATTTTTTTTGATCACATCACGTATTTCTTGCGGAATGTCTTTGCATTCCGCATATTGTTCCTTTAAAGTTAGTTTTGCATTCATTAAACAGCTTGGTTACGACAATGGTAGCTTGCTGACGAGCGGCATCGTCTATATCACATTGTTTCTGAACATACTCTTTGATTTTCTTCGACGGTATGTGAAAGAGAACAAGCCATGTTTCAAAAATGTATGTAAAAGTTGGGTGAAAATGTATGTAAAAGTTAGGTATTTATAAGTGGAAAGTGAGGGTTTTAGATTTTGTAGCCGTTGAGGTATTTTTATTAAACTCTATAACCGTTAAATTTTTTAAAAAAGTTTTAATTTTTTATAAAAAAATGGTTTGTCCGGTAAGGTATTTTGTGATTGATAATAGTGAATTTGATGTTTATGAAGGATATATACACATTTATGAGTTTAGCTTTGATATATACGCAATCATGAGTCTTTGGATGAATAATACCTTTCTTTGGTAGTATAAATCTTCTACTTCTGCAACGATTATCATCTGAACAATACAGGCTTAATATCTCATTAATAATAAGAAGCTTCTTCTTCCTTGATTGCGTTTTTGACTTTTTTAATGATACTATGAAAATATAAAAATAATTAAAATAAAAATTCTTAAAAATAAATTAAATATTTAAATTAAAAATAATAATCAATTGAAAAAAAATTATACCTGCAAATTTGCAGGTTTTTAATAAGCTTCGCGCTGACCTGTTTCTTCGCTTCTTTGTGCGTTCGATTGGAGTTACCGTGAAACATGGTATGTCACTACAGTGTCATTATTTGACCATTCTTTAATCTTTAAGTTTGAAAACATGTTGAATCGTCAATTTTAAAAGGTAACACTATTTATACATTAGATGTATAGAAAATGAGTGATACCGTAATAAGTTACTTAATTGAGTAAAGTATTTATTAAAATCTATGATACGAAGATGTATGCATGCTTCTTCGTACATATTTGTCACGACAAATAAAATACCCTTTTTAAATAAGTTATTGCCATCCAATTTGAAAGAACACTTGCAGATGCTTTTTACTATGCGTGAGACGTGTGTAGATCGTAATCCCAAGGTGATTATACACTTTTTCGTGAGACGTTAGTGTTACATAATCACAGTTCTTGATTGGACGACTTAATCAGTTTAGAGGTAAGACCCTAAATGTGAGGCAAAAGATGGGATGAAACATGCTTACTAGTATATTATTGTAATAAAGTAAGTCCCATATGGTTCTAGGAATTGCACCGGCGGCAATTATTGATCGTCAATTACCTTTTGAATACACCATCACTAGCAGATCAACTGATGTGGTGGTGGTACGTTAAGTAGGGTCCTAGCCTTTAGAAAATTAATTGTTTATTTGATTAAACATGGGTAGTTAATTTTGTTCAAGGAGTATTATCGAAAATACTAATTCTTGAACTTTAACTATGTTTTGTAGATGGCATTACCTTCTCAAAACATAAACCATTCGGCTTTCAGGTCGATGTTTAAAAGAGAAAATATATCTGGAACAAATTTCAATGAATGGCTTCATAGACTTAAGTTAGTCTTGAGAGTCGAAAAAAGATGTTTGCATTGAACATCCTATACCCCCTGCTCCTATGGCTGATTCTGAAGCAAATTTGTTTGCAGAATGGAACAGTATATGATGCTTATAATGAGGTGGCATGTCTTATGCTCAGGAGTATGACTCCTAAACTTCATAGACAATTTGAAAATTATTCACCTTATGACATGCTTCAAGAGCTTAAATCTATGTTTGAGAAACAAGCTGAAGTAGAGAGGTTTGACCTAATCTAAACTTTCCATGCTTGCAAACAAGAGGAGGGTAAACCAGTTGGTGCATATGTCCTCAAGATGAAAGACTATGTGGAGCAACTGGAACATCTTGGTTATGTGCTCCCACAGGATCTTAGTGTTATAAGCTAATAAGCTCAGAAACACCAATATTTAATGAGTGTTTGCTTAAGGTTATTTGTGTACTTACGAGCTTATCTCTTTTCGGCTTATGGTTTGTAACATCATTTTCTTTTTCTTTGGCTTATTTAGAAACTTATGTGTTTATATAAATTTATTATGTCATAATAATAAGCTTATATATGCCCGTAGGTGTCAACATAAGCCGAAAAAGTTAGGCTTATGTTTTGTAAGATTGTTTTATTTTTCTTTGGCTTATTTGGAAACTTATATGTTTATAGTATAAACTTATTATGTCATAATAATAAGCTTATATAAGCCCGTGGTGTCAACATAAGCCAAAAACGTTGGAAACAAGATAAGCTCATAAGCCCATACATAAATAAGCTTAAACAAACAACATATGATGTTCCATGACTGTTGTGTGATAATTGACTTTGACTTGCATTACGAATTTGCTGTTTAAATTTGATCTGTGTTATACGTGTGTTATGATTTGGATGCTTTTAAAGAACTCTTTTCTCAGACAAGTTTTTTTTAACAGCAAAATTTATATTTTAAGAGCAACCGAGGAGTAAGAAACTAGGAGCAAAAGGATTACATATTTCATGAAATAGTTTTGCTTATATGAAATCTATGTAGTTTTATGGGTGTTTTGATTGCTTATATGAAATCTATGTAGTTTTATGGGTGTTTGGATTGCTAGTTTGTGTTCTGATTTTGGATTGCTAGTGTTCATGCTTTATAAAATCTATATAGTTTTATGGGTGTTTGGATTGCTAGTTGCGTGTTCTGATTTTGGATGCTCCGGATAGCTCTACGACTGATAACTCTTATATGATCGTGTTTCTCAGGACAATGGATAAGACCCAGGAGTTGAAAAGGATAACTATGCTCCAAGAAATGCGGGATGATGACAGGAAAGCAACAAGAAAAAACAAGAAGCTATGTCGCAGCAAGCACTGCAAGAGGTAAAGGAGGCGAAAGCCGCAAGACACAAGGAGGCTTTGGAAGCAGTAAGAGCTGAGACAAAAAGGAGGAACGAAGAAAGTGTGTTGAACAAGGTTCAGGTTTCGGATATTGTGAAGGAGTTTGTTGTGAAGGTGACTGATGTGGGGGTTGATCAGGCGGTGATGAAGATGCTCACTAAAAAGGTGGGAGAGGCGGCTTCAGCAGTGAAGGAAAGTGTTGCACAAGGATTGAAGCAAGCTTTTGGTGGGAAAGATGATAACTGAAGAAGTTTTTGAATTTTGACTATTGAACTATTTTATCTATATATCTATCAATGTGCAATTAGTCCTTTGCCAGGTTTATTTTAGCCCAGGTTTCATCTTAGTGATCCATGTGTTAGTTTATATGTGGCCCAAGTAAACCTTACTAATAGATACGTTCTAAATCTTCGCCTCCTAAATTTCATCTATCCAAGAATCATAATTTTATTCCTTTGGTGGTTTCGTGTTGATTTCTAGCGCTTACTTACAAACCGTATCAAAACGGGTCGGTTCTAGTTTGTCAGTATTAGCGTTAATTGACTTTTGTGTTTTTGGCTTCTTTTAATGATTTTAATTTTAGGTAAAAATTCCATCTTTTAGTCAACTGGTGGAATCCCCGAATCAAAATTTCAATTGTTTTTAAATTCAACAAAACAACGTGGACATATTAAAATATTAAATGACTAGATGGTGGTGGGGCTGTATGTAGTGGCTTACTGATGTTGTGCGAACTCAAATTCGCGCGATAAAAGAGGAAGAAGGTCTGATAGAAGTCGTTTGTATAGCATATATGTTGTCCTCATTTTCTTTATATCGTGTATATGCTTAGTATTGTGTTGTCTGTCTAGGTTCTTTATTGCTTTTGTTGGAGTCCTAAATCGTATCAGAAGAGGTTCATTGTTACAAGTGAAAGTTCTGCCCACAAACCGCAAGTTCAAATTCGGTACACAAATATGTGAGTGCTGAAAACTCTTATAAAGTTTATCGGATTTAATTAAAGTGATTAATTAATGTGATCATGTACTTTTATCGATGCTATTGTATGATACGTCTTATGTTTCATTTAAATATTCGACATTGATGTATCATACAATAGCATCGATAAAAGTACATGATCACATTAATTAATCACTTTAATTAAATCCGATAAACTTTATAAGAGTTTTCAGCACTCACATATTTGTGTACCGAATTTGAACTTGCGGTTTGTGGGCAGAACTTTCACTTGTAACAATGAACCTCTTCTGATACGATTTAGGACTCCAACAAAAGCAATAAAGAACCTAGACAGACAACACAATACTAAGCATATACACGATATAAAGAAAATGAGGACAACATATATGCTATACAAACGACTTCTATCAGACCTTCTTCCTCTTTTATCGCGCGAATTTGAGTTCGCACAACATCAGTAAGCCACTACATATAGCCCCACCACCATCTAGTCATTTAATATTTTAATATGTCCACGTTGTTTTGTTGAATTTAAAAACAATTGAAATATTGATCAAGGATTTCACCAGTTTGACTAAAAAGGAAATTTTTACCTAAAATTAAAATCATTAAAAGAATCCAAAAACACAAAAGTCAATTAACGCTAATACTGACAAATTAGAACCCAACCCGTTTTGATACGGTTTGTAAGTAAGCGCTAGAAATCAACACGAAACCACCAAAGGAATAAAATTATGATTCTTGGATAGATGAAATTTGGGAGGCGAAGATTTAGAACGTATCTATTAGTAAGGTTTACTTGGGCCACATATAAACTAACACATGGATCACTAAGATGAAACCTGGGCCAAAATAAACCTAGCAAAGGACTAATTGCACATTGATAGATATATAGATAAAATAGTTCAATAGTCAAATTCAAAACATCCTTCAGTTATCATCTTTCCCCCCAAAAGCCTTTCTTCAATCTTGTGCAAACACTTTCCTTCAACTAGCGAAGCCGCCTCCCACCTTATAAGTAAGCATCTCATCACCGCTCTGAACAACCCCCACATCAGTCACCCTTCCAACAATCTCCTTCACAATATCCGGAACCTGAACCTTGTTCAACACACTTTCTTCGTTCCTCCTTTTTGTCTCAGCTCTTACTGCTTCCAAAGCCTCCTTGTGTCTTGCGGCTTTCGCCTCCTTTGCCTCTTGCAGTGCTTGCTTCGACATAGCTTCTTGTTTTTTTCTTGTTGCTTTCCTGTCATCATCCCGCATTTCTTGGAGCATAGTTATCCTTTTCAACTCCTGGGTCTTATCCATTGTCCTGAGAAACACGATCATATAAGAGTTATCAGTCGTAGAGCTATCCGAAGCATCCAAAATCAAAACACGCAACTAGCAATCCAAACACCCATAAAACTATATAGATTTTATAAAGCATGAACACTAGCAATCCAAAATCATAACACAAACTAGCAATCCAAACAACCATAAAACTACATAGATTTCATATAAGCAATCAAAACACCCATAAAACTACATAGATTTCATATAAGCAAAACTATTTCATGAAATATGTAATCCTTTTGCTCCTAGTTTCTTACTCCTCTGTTGCTCTTAAAATATAAATTTTGCTGTTAAAAAAAACTTGTCTGAGAAAAGAGTTCTTTAAAAGCTTCCAAATCATAACACATGTATAACACATATCAAATTTAAACACTGTAAGTCAAAGTCAATATTCACACAAGAGTCATGGAACATCATATGTTGTTTGTTTAAGCTTATTTATATATGGGCTTATGAGCTTATCTTGTTTCCGGCTTATACTTTATAAGGCCAATGTTTTTGACTTATGTTGACACCACGGGCTTATATAAGCTTATTATAATGACATAATAAATTTATATAAACACATAAGTTTCCAAATAAGCCAAAGAAAAAGAAAACAATCTTACAAAACATAAGCCCAAAATTTTCGGCTTATGTTGACACCTACGGGCATATATAAGCTTATCATTATGACATAGTAGTAATAACTTTATATAAACACATAAGTTTCCAAATAAGCCAAAGAAAAAGAAAACGATGTTACAAAACATAAGCCGAAAAGAGATAAGCTCGTAAGTACACAAATAAGCTTAAGCAAACACTCATTAAATATTGGTGTTTCTGAGCTTATTAGCTTATAAAACTAAAATAAGCTCAACAAAGTGGCTTACATGGTTTAGCTTATAAAACTAAAATAAGCTCGATCAATAAATTGGTGTGGTATAAGAAAATGACTTTTATACCCTTTATTCAACACTTTTATACCCTTTTATTTAACAGTTTTAGGAATTTAAAATCCATTTATGTAGCTTGTCAAGAAAAATAAGAAAAGTACCTTTTTAAGTAAAGTAGCAAACAAAACAGAGTAGAGTAGCGAACAGAGTATCAAACTACAACACCAAATCACACTGCAATAACAAAACAAAACAGATATACTGAAATTAGTTCATTAAACTTTTGAGTAAACTAAATGATAAAGAAAAACAAAAACAAAAACAAAAAAGTTTGTGAGTTCATTTGAGGTGACGAAAAGAATATTATAATATGGGACATAAAAAAGTGACTTCATTTGACGAAAAAAATATAAGCTATAGAAGCATCATCCGTGTGTTTCTTAGTGTGTGAAATGAGACGCCGGAATCCGTACAAAAAACCACTGTCGGAGTTGCTCCGGTACGGTGGCTACACATGGGTGTTTGTAAAATGTGATTTAAGGTTTTGTGTGTGTGCGCAAAATATAAGAAAATTTGGTTATGTTTACTTTTCCGGTGAAGTGAGATGAAAGATACTTACATTTGTTTTTCGGGCAAGTGAAGTAGAAAATGAGATGAATATGTTTTTTTTATTTATAGAAGAAGGTGTTGTTGCAACAATTCTAAAAGCAACCTTTGACATTTATAAATGTACAATAGCACCCCTCATCTTTTAGAACCCTATTTTGCTTCATTAAATATCACTTGTTGTATTAAAAGCACACTTACTCAATCATTTGACATTTAATTTGTTTTCTTCAATTTATAGATACGTGTGTAATCATTTGTGTTTCTTAATCTAACAACAACGGCTAGCTTTTATTGAAAGAGTGCATTTTTAAGACATGTGTTGAAGCATAATTTGTTTGGGCTGGTCTTGACGACTCTCCTGGTGTCGTTCGTCGTCTTCCCGAGCCTTGAATAGTGCTACACAAAAAGAAGAACCGGTTAGAAGGGGACCCGAGGCCAGAGCCTCAGGATCCACCTTCCGATGGTCAAGTCAGAACCGTATAAGCATATAGTAAAGAGGTGGTAGAGAATCATCCTCTCATTTGGGGTGTGAGAGGACATTCTTTTATATGTAACTAATCGCATTAAATGCATACCAATATAGTATTGAATGTTGAGTAATCACATTAAATGCTGATTGGATGTTGACTAATCATATTAAATGCCGATTGGATGTTGATTAATCATATTAAATGCTGATTGGATGTTGACTAATCACATTAAGTGCAGATTGAATGTTTCCATATCTAGGTCAAGGCAAATGTGATTAGTATAGTCCATGCCCAAAGGTCTGTTATACGTATTATACGTCATCAAGTCCCCCCAGTCTAGTAATGAATATGTTCTGTGATCATGTTATGGCTAGACTTATGCTTTTTCTAGAGGTATCTTCCTTTTGATCCGTTATTTAATACGCCGCTATTTGTGCTTGGATGCTTGGTTTCCCGTGTTTGGACAGTAAAGACCCCGTAAAAAGAATATGTTTTTTGTAGCCGGGGTAACACTAGCATTGGCATGGTATCATTCTAGTTCATCTCTAATGAGAGGATGATGAGAATGATTCATAGTGATGAAGGCGGATCCCACATATTGCATGATGAAATGGGTAAACTTATACCCCTTATAATCGCCTATGGCGCGAACAATAGTGCGAATATTGCATTCGTCTTAAGGCCAGCGGAAAATATATTTCTGCGGCTGGGTAAATGTATTTCTGCGACTGGGTTAATTGTTAGGTTACCCATCCTGATGCGAATATGGCATTCGTCTTACGGCCGACGGAGGACGTACTTCCGTGGCTGGGTTAATTATTAGGTTACCCATCCTGATGCGAATATGGCATTCGACTTACGGGCGATGGAGGACGTACTTCTGTGGCTGGGTTAATCCCATCTTGATGGGAATATGGCATTCGACTTACGGCCGACGGAGGACGTACTTCTGTGGCTGGGTTAATTATTAGGTTACCCATCCTGATGCGAATATTACATTCGTCTTAAGACCAACGGAGGATGTACTTCCGTGGCTGGGTTAATTGTTAGGTTACCCGTCCTGATGCGAATGTTACATTCGTCTTAAGACCAACGGAGGATGTACTTCGTGGTTGGTGATGCGAATATTACATTGGACTTAGTACAGGTCTTACAATGCCTCTTACGTACTTTCTATATCCGGAGATAATGTCAATGGTATCATTATACCAGTATGGCCCCCCAAGTTTAATGATGTTATACTCTATTAATTAGTAGCATTAAACTTACATACTCAAGTATCCAAAAATCATGAATAATTTTAGCACTTACCCCAACAGGCCGTGGCCCGCGTAACACGGAGCTTACTAGAAAGGTGGCTCCACCATATGTGATATGATTAACCGTGGTATTGTTTAGTACTACTAATTAGTACGTAGTATTGAATTCATACAAGGATGTTAATTAATACCACTTCATTTATTAACAAATGTATTGTGCGTATGGATATAAAACACAAGGTGTTTGTTTATTTATTATGTATCCGTAAAACTGACCACCCAAGGTTTGACGTGCAGAGCGTCACGGAAGGACGGAGTCTATGACCGCGGATACCAAAAAGAAAAATATGTCCGGACGTGCGGAGCGTCATGGAAGGACGGAGCCTCTGACCGCGGATACCAAAAAGGAAAATATGGGGACAAATCAAGTTACATTTAGCAACTGTTGTAGCTGTTCGTTGACAAAGCTATTCGTTTACCGACTGTGTAGTCTATAGGTCATAGTAAAGTTACATGGTGTGCGTTGATTTAGCAAATCAAGTTTTTACATATGACAGAATGCATAATAGCGGGAGCGAAAAACAAAAATACAAAGGTTTTAAGAGTTATCGACTTTCGAAACTGATTTTTACTTTTCATGAGAACACGAAACATAGTTTATTTTTTTTAGCTGGTCCCATAAAACGGACGTGGCGCCAACTTGTTGAAAGCATAATTTGACACTGGGCTGTCTTGACGACTCTCCTGGTGTCGTTTGTCGTCTTCCCGAGCCTTAAATAGTGCTACACAAAAAGAAGAATCCGTTAGGTAAAGTGACCCGAGGCCCGGACAGCCCCCAAGGATCCACCCTCCGAAGGATCAACTCAGAACAGTACATAAGCGAATAATAGTAAAGAGGTGGAAGAGAATCCAAAATTGCCCCCCTCTCATTAATTGGGGTGTATCAGAGGCACCCACCTTTTATAGGTGAAGTCCATCACATTAAAAGCAATTAATGTGGATTAGATGTTGACCTAATTCAACAATTAAATGCAATGGGATTGTTGAACAAAATCACATTAACATGCTGATTGAATGTTGACTAATCCACATTAAATCTGAATTGGCGATGTTGAACTAATCAACATAAATGCTGATTAAATGTTGCCTATATCACGAAGCCAACGGACAGGGCCCACATGTGATTAGTATAGTCCAGGGCCAAAATGCCTGCTTTAACGTATTATAAGCTCATCAACAGGATTTCAACTTGTGCTATATGGTAACAAAAGTTTATAGCGCATACAAAATAAACATAATTATTTTTTTATTAAAACGTGATTTGCCGTTTTTTGGATAAATCGGATATAACCCATGATCACACAAGTATATTAATCACATAAATGCTTAAGTACAATGGAATGTGGTTGAAATATCACATTAACCACAAGCACACGCTTGAACTACCACTAAATCAAATGGGACATGCCCCGAATGAAATACACGAAATAGAAACAAAGTTAAGACACGTCCCCAGTTCTCCTTGCCTAATTTCCAAGCCGAAACACTAACCAGCCATACGTATGGAGGAAAGCAATAATCAATACACATCATTAAACTTTTATCTTCCATATAGCCTAAAAGATCTAGGCATCTTCCAATAATCAAGCAAGCGGATCACATTATCAGAGTTCTTGAATCTAAACGACAAGAGTTTAAGGCGTACCGTACCATGATAATATCCTTACACTTTCTCCGGTGTAAAAAAACGTTTGACATATGAACAAAGAAATTGATATACATTTCCATCCAACCATATAAGCAAGATGCAACAAGATACATTTAATCATAACCTTCTAAGTTGTATCGAAATTAGTCGCCATAAAGTCTAAAGATGAACTATGATACATTAAGACGGCGTATGCACCCCATCTCCCATAGCAGCTACGATAACGAAACAGAAATCCAAACCTTAGATGAACGAGAAGCACCTCAAAAATAAATAGGCAATGCGAGTCTGTTAAACTCTACAAAGAGACACACACCAAAGCAGGTCTTAAGTTATAGTAATACCAACATTCTCCATGACCCTCGGCTTATACATAGGTTCTTTAGCACTATTTCAGCATTAACCGACAACCAAATGTGAAAATGAGCGCGAGGAATGAAGTGTGTAAACACAACGCTTCCTGAACCAATGGACCTCATCATCCGCATTTAGCAAGTTACATAAATCAAAATATATAATCCACGTCTTATTAGTTATACGAGAAAAAAACATATTGGTATGATCTAAAACTTCCAAATCAAAGTATTATTCTGTAACAGATGATAGACCACATTGATACTTCATTTTTATTGGGAAAATTCAGGTTAGAACACACACACAGATAATATCTCTTTCACGTTTATGCTCTTTTTTTTAAACGGCTTGTTAGTTCTTTAGTGTATCAGGTTCATGCAGTAGACATCCAATTGGGCAGTAAGCTTGTACCCGAACCCGCCTTGTACTTCTCCCATTCCCCTGAAGGGGTAAAAGATCCCGGGTGGAACTTGAAATTGAGACCCATCCCCTTAGCCAAACATCCCCTCCCCAAGCCCTAAGGAAATCTTGTGCCAACTGAGCTATCCCAGTTGGTTAGTTTATGCTCTAAGTCAACCACAACTAACTAACTTGAATAATATCACATCACACGTACAACTATACTATCTCCTTCATCAATTATCAAACATAACTAAACCACATTAAAATTAATCATAAATTACACATAAACATCCTCTAAAATTAAAGTAACTACATGATACCATTATGGTCTTCATCGGGATCAAAGTCTCCATGATCTGTTACAGAATAATACTTTGATTTGGAAGTTTTAGATCATACCAATATGTTTTTTTTCATACAACTAATAAGACGTGGATAAATATTTTGAGATTTATTGTACTTCTTAACAGTGACGGATGATGAGTACCATTGGTTAGAATCGGTAGGTTTTACAAACACATCACATTCCTCGCCGCTCATTTCACCTTTGGATGGTAATGCGGAATAGTCTAAAGACCCAGGATAAGCCGAGGCAATGGGATGTTGGTATTACTACTAACTTAAACCTGCTTCGGTGTTCTCTTTGTAGAGTTTAACAAGACTCGCATGCCTATTTATTTTTGAGTGCCCTTATTCATCTAAGGTTTGGATTTTGGTTCGTCATCTAGCTGCTATGGAGATGGTGCAACCCGTTCTTAATGATATTATTGTTCATCTTTAGCCTATGGCGACTAAACGAACAACTAGAAGCGTTATTGATAAACTTATCTTGGTTGCATCTTCTTATTATGTGTGGATGGAATGTAATAATTATTTGTTCAATAATGTCAAACGTACACCGGAAAAGTTAAGGGATATTATCATGGTACGGTACGCCTTAAACTCTTGTCGTTTAGATTCAAGAACTCTGATAATGTGATCCGCTTGCTTGATTATTGGAAAGACTGCCTAGATCCTTTTCTAGCCTAAATGAGGCAAGATAAAAGTTTAATGATTGTATTGATTATTAGCTATTCCTCCCTAAACAGCGTAAGGCTGATTAGTGTAATCGCTTATGTGAAATTAAGGACAAGGAAACGAGAACTGTGGGGACGTGATCCCTCTTTACACTCATTGTTTCTATTATCGTGTATTTCATATCCGGGCATGTCCCATTTGAGATTTAGTGGTAATTTCAAAACGCGTGTGTCTTGTGGTTTATAGTGATATTCAAACCACATTCCAATTGTACTTGAAGCAACTCACATGTGATTAATATACTTAATCATGTACAACACAGTTTTACCAAACAACAAAATCACCGTTTCTAAAAAAAAAAAAAAATAACTTTATGTTTTATTTAATGAGACAACAAAAACATGTACCACTATAGCACAATTAGAAAACCCTGTTGACATGACACATAATCAACACACAACGAATAACAGGGCCATCTGGGGGACCTAGACCTATACTAATCACATGTGGAGACCCTGGCCTTTAGGGCTCTCAGATAATGGGCAACATTAATCAGCATTTAATGTGATTAGTCAACATCCAATCAGCATTTAATGTGATTAGTCAACATTCAATCAGCATTTAATGTGATTAGTCAACATCCCAATTAGCATTTAATGTGATTAGTCAACATTCAATCCCACATTAATATGCTTTTAATGTGATGACTCACCTATAAAAGGGGGTCCTCTGACACCCAAATGCGAAGGAATGAGTCTCTACCACCTCTTTTTACTATATCTTATACTGTTTCTAGATTGACCATCGGAGGGTGGATACCTGGGCTACACGTGCCTCGGATCCTTTCTAACCGGTTCTTCTTTTTGTGTAGCACTATTCAAGGCTCGGGAAGACGACGAACGACACCAGGAGAGTCGTCAAGACCAGCCCAAACAAATTATGCTTCAACAAGTTGGCGCCATCCGTTGGCACACGAATAAACTATGTTTCGTGTTCTCATGAAAAGTAAAAATCAGTTTTGAAAGTCAATAACTCTTAAAACCTTTGTAAACATTCTTGTTTTCGCTCCCGCTATATATGCATTCGTCATACATGTAAAAATCCCCCCTTGATTGTTAAATCAACGCACACCATTAACTATAAACTATGACCTATAAACTATATAGTCGGTAAATGAATAGCTTTGTCCAACGAACAAGACTACAACAGTTGCTAAAAATGGAACCTTGATATTGTCCCCCATAATTTCCCTTTATGGTGATCCGCGGATCAGAAGGCTCCGCCTTCCATCTGACTCTCCGCACTCCGGACAATATTTTTTCTTATCTTTGCGTACATCCGCGGTTCAATTAAGACTCCAGTCCTTCCGTGACGCTCTGCACGTCAAACCTTGGGTGGTCAGTTTTACGGATACATAATAAATCTTTCAATATTATGATGCGAAAAGACCTCTCGGTTGAAGGTCCCCACCTCTGCTTGACGTTAAGTATCCTAGCCCCAGTAGCTTCCCTTTTCTACGGACGCTTCCTCTATACACACAAAGAGTGAATTCAAGGACAAACAGCCTTTGTGTTTTACATATCCATACGCACATTACATTTGTAAATATAAAGAATGGTATTAATTAACATCCTTGTATGGAATCTTTCAAAAACTACGTACTAATTAGTAGTACTAGAACAACACCACGGTTAATCATATCAACAATGGTGGACCACCTTCTAGTAAGCTCGTGTTACGCGGCCACGGACCCGTTAGGGTAAGTGCAACAAAATATTTACATGATTTCTTTGGATACTTGAGTATGTAAGAATTTAAAGCTACGAAATAATAGAGTATAGCATCAATTACACTTTGGGGGGGCCATACTGGAATAAAGATACCCATGACATTATCACTGGAATATAAAAAAGTACGTAAGAGGCATTGCACAGACGTACTAAGTCGACAATGTAATATCTCATCAACCAGCCACAGGAAAGAGTACGTCCGCCGCGACCCACAAAGTCGAATGCCATATTTTGCATCAGGATAGGTAAATTCAAATAAATTAACCCAACCACGGAAGGACGTCCTCCGTCGGCCATAAGTCGACTGCCTATTCGTCCATACCAAGGATGGGAAACCTAAAAAAAAACCCGCCATCGGAAGTACGTTCCGTCGGCCGTAAGTCGAATGCCATATTCGCATCAGGATGGGTAACCTAATAATTAACCCAGCCACGGACGTACGTCCTCCGTCGGCCGTAAGTCGAATGCCATATTCGCATCAGGATGGGTAACCTAATAATTAACCCAGCCACGGAGTACATCCTCCGTTGTTTTTAAGACGGATATAATATTCACATCAGGACGGGTAACCTCAAAATTAACCCAGCCACGGAGTACATTCTCCGTTGGTCTTAAGACGAATGTAATATTCGCATCAGGACAGGTAACCTAACAATTAACCCAGCTGTAGAAATACATTTACCCAGCCGCATAAATACATTTTCCGCTGGCCTTAAGACGAATGCAATATTCGCATTATTGTTCGCGCCATAGGCGATCATAAGGGGTATAAGTTTACCCATTTCATCATGCAATATGTGGGATCCGTCTTCATCACTATGAATCATTCTCATCATCCTCTCATTAGAGATGAACTAGAATGATACCATGCCAATGCTAGTGTTACCCCGGCTACAGAAAACATATTCTTTTTACGGGGTCTTTACCGTCCAAACAAGGGAAACCAAGCATCCGAGCACAAATAGCGGCGTATGGTTCAAAAGGAAGATACCTCTAGAAAAAGCATAAGTCTAGCATAACATGATCAAGAACCATATCATACTAGACTGGGGGGACTTGATGACGTATAGTACGTATAACAGGCCTCTGGGCCTGGACTGTACTAATCACATGTGGGCCCTGGCCTTGGCTCGGATATGACAACATTAATCAGCATTTAATGTGATTAGTCAACATCCAATCAGCATTTAATGTGATTAGTCAACATTCAATCAGCATTTAATGTGATTAGTCAACATCCCATCAGCATTTAATGTGATTAGTCAACATTCAATCTCACATTAATATGCATTTAATGTGATGACTCACCTATAAAAGGGGGTCCTCTGACACCCCAAATGAGAGGATGATTCTCTACCACCTCTTTACTATATGCTTATACGGTTCTGACTTGACCATCGGAAGGTGGATCCTGAGGCTCCGGTCTCGGTTCCCCTTCTAATCGGTTCTTCTTTTTGTGTAGCACTATTCAAGGCTCGGAAAGACGACGAACGACACCAGGAGAGTCGTCAAGACCAACCCAAACAAATTATGCTTCAACACTTGTCTTAAAAATGCACTCTTTCAATAAAAGCTAGCCGTTGTTGTTAGATTAAGAAACACAAATGATTACACACGTATCTATAAATTGAAGAAAACAAATTAAATGTAAAATGATTGAGTAAGTGTGCTTTTAATACAACAAGTGATATTTAATGAAGCAAAATAGGGTTCTAAAAGATGAGGGGTGCTATTGTACATTTATAAATGTCAAAGGTTGCTTTTAGAATTGTTGCAAGATCACCTTCTTCTATAAATAAAAAAAACACTATTCTCATTTTCTACTACACTTGCCGGAAAAACAAATGTAAGTGTCTTTTCATCTCACTTCATCGGAAAAGTAAACATAACCAAATGTAAGTGTCTTTTACAAACACCTATCCTTAACCACCGTACCGGAGCAACTCCGACGGTGGTTTTTTGTACGGATTCCGGCGTCTCATTTCACACACTAAGAAACACACGGATGATGCTTCTATAGCTTATATTTTTTTCGTCAAATGAAGTCACTTTTTTATGTCCCATATTATAATATTCTTTTCGTCACCTCAAATGAACTCACAAACTTTTTTGTTTTTGTTTTTGTTTTTCTTTATCATTTAGTTTACTCAAAAGTTTAATGAACTAATCTCCGACGGTGGTTTTTTGTACGGATTCCGGCGTCTCATTTCACACACTAAGAAACACACGGATGATGCTTCTATAGCTTATATTTTTTTCGTCAAATGAAGTCACTTTTTTATGTCCCATATTATAATATATTTTTTCCTCAAATGAACTCACAAACTGTTTTGTTTTCGTTTTTTTTATCTTTTAGTTTACTCAAAAGTTTAATGAACTAATTTCAGTATATCTGTTTTGTTTTGTTATTGCAGTGTGATTTGGTGTTGTAGTTTGATACTCTGTTCGTTTTGTTTTGTTTGCTACTTCTTACATAAAAAGTACTTTATCTATTTTCTTGACAAGCTACATAAATGGAATTTAAATTCCTAAAAACTGTTGAATAAGGTAAATGTGTTGAATAAAGGTATAAAAGACCTTTTTCTATACCTTTTCGTCACCTCAAATGAACTCACAAACTTTTTTGTTTTTGTTTTTGTTTTTCTTTATCATTTAGTTTACTCAAAAGTTTAATGAACTAATCTCCGACGGTGGTTTTTTGTACGGATTCCGGCGTCTCATTTCACACACTAAGAAACACACGGATGATGCTTCTATAGCTTATATTTTTTTCGTCAAATGAAGTCACTTTTTTATGTCCCATATTATAATATTTTTTTCGTCACTTTTTTATGTCCCATATTATAATATATTTTTTCCTCAAATGAACTCACAAACTGTTTTGTTTTTGTTTTTTCTTTATCTTTTAGTTTACTCAAAAGTTTAATGAACTAATTTCAGTATATCTGTTTTGTTTTGTTATTGCAGTGTGATTTGGTGTTGTAGTTTGATACTCTGTTCGCTACTCTACTCTGTTTTGTTTGCTACTTTACTTAAAAAGGTACTTTTCTTATTTTTCTTGACAAGCTACATAAATGGATTTTAAATTCCTAAAACTGTTGAATAAAAGGGTATAAAAGTGTTGAATAAAGGGTATAAAAGTCTTTTTCTTATACCACACCAATTTATTGATCGAGCTTATTTTAGTTTTATAAGCTAAACCATGTAAGCCGCTTTATTGAGCTTATTTTAGTTTTATAAGCTAATAAGCTCAGAAACACCAATATTTAATGAGTGTTTGCTTAAGGTTATTTGTGTACTTACGAGCTTATCTCTTTTCGGCTTATGGTTTGTAACATCGTTTTCTTTTTCTTTGGCTTATTTGGAAACTTATGTGTTTATATAAATTTATTACTACTATGTCATAATGATAAGCTTATATATGCTCGTAGGTGTCAACATAAGCCGAAAAAGTTGGGCTTATGTTTTGTAAGATTGTTTTATTTTTCTTTGGCTTATTTGGAAACTTATATGTTTATAGTATAAACTTATTATGTCATAATAATAAGCTTATATAAGCCCGTGGTGTCAACATAAGCCAAAAACGTTGGAAACAAGATAAGCTCATAAGCCCATACATAAATAAGCTTAAACAAACAACATATGATGTTCCATGACTGTTGTGTGATAATTGACTTTGACTTGCATTACGAATTTGCTGTTTAAATTTGATCTGTGTTATACGTGTGTTATGATTTGGATGCTTTTAAAGAACTCTTTTCTCAGACAAGTTTTTTTTTAACAGCAAAATTTATATTTTAAGAGCAACCGAGGAGTAAGAAACTAGGAGCAAAAGGATTACATATTTCATGAATACCTTTTGCTTATATGAAATCCTTGTAGTTTTATGAGGTGTTTGATTGCTCTATATGGAATATCTATGTAGTTTTATGGGTGTTTGGATTGCTAGTTTGTGTTCTGATTTTGGATTGCTAGGTGTTCATGCTTTATAAAATCTATATAGTTTTATGGGTGTTTGGATTGCTAGTTGCGTGTTCTGATTTTGGATGCTCCGGATAGCTCTACGACTGATAACTCTTATATGATCGTGTTTCTCAGGACAATGGATAAGACCCAGGAGTTGAAAAGGATAACTATGCTCCAAGAAATGCGGGATGATGACAGGAAAGCAACAAGAAAAAAACAAGAAGCTATGTCGCAGCAAGCACTGCAAGAGGCAAAGGAGGCGAAAGCCGCAAGACACAAGGAGGCTTTGGAAGCAGTAAGAGCTGAGACAAAAAAGAGGAACGAAGAAAGTGTGTTGAACAAGGTTCAGGTTCCGGACATTGTGATGGAGTTTGTTGTGAAGGTGACTGATGTGGGGTTTGATCAGGCGGTTGTGAAGATGGTCGCTAAAAAGGTGGGAGAGACGGCTTCAGCAGTGAAGGAAAGTGTTGCAGAAGGATTGAAGCAAGCTTTTGGTGGGAAAGATGATAACTAAAGAAGTTTTTGAATTTTGATAAGTTTAAATATGTATTGACTATTGAATTTTATATTAATTTGTCAGTATTAGCGTTAATTGACTTTTGTGTTTTTTGGCTTCTTTTAATGATTTTAATTTTAGGTAAAAATTTCATCTTTTACTCAACCGGTGAAATCCCCAAATCAAAATTTCAATTGTTTTTAACTTCGAATGCAGATGGAAACACCGATACTCTGCCAATGATACCTCTAATGAGATGCGCACTATGGTCATGGATATGTATCTTCTCTTTGCCAATAGTTTATATTTTTGGATTCTTCTCGAGTCGAGCAGCTATATTTGAAAGGGTACAATATATTTGAAAGGGTACAAGCTTTAGACCATTTTTAGTGATTATGTTTTGGGTTGTTTTGGTGTACTAACTGAATTGATGTTTTATTTTGTCGATTTAGGCGTTAAGTAGGATTATCACAAGTGGTTCGAGAAAATGAGACGCGCGCGGAAGGTTGGTATATGTTAATTGAAGTCTGTGTCCGGTTGGTATCGTAGGTTAATGTGTCTTAATGTTTATGTGATTTACAGGGTGGATATGTTGATTATCGTAATGGTCTTTAGAGACTTGCGGTGTCACGAGCTATAGGGGACAAGCAGCTTGCTATATTATGGGTGAATATTGAACCAGAAACAAAAAGAATCCAAATTAGACCTGAATGTGAGTTTTGATCCTTGCTTTTGATAGAATTTGGGATACGGTAAATACTATGATAACAAATTATCTCTAATCTTCAACCATTGAATCATCTGTTTACAAATAATTGCTAACTTGCTCTACACTGACGTATCTTTTTCAGGTTAGTAACCAAGAAGCGGTACACATTGTTCGCCCATTTTGCATAGGAACCAAAAAACATGATCTAACATCTGCGTGTAAGAAGCTTTATACCATGTTTTCAGTTCTATCTTTTTTGTCTTTCCTAATGGTTACTAACAATTAGAAGATATTATATGACAATCGTATCGACCCACCCAGACGAACAAAATGTCACATTAGTATTTGACACTCAAAAACGCCTTTTGTTTTTTTAACTATTTTAAACTTCGTTGTTATACATATTATAAAAGCAATAGAATAATCGATAATAACTCTTCGTATTGGTAGCGAGTGGAAATGCAATTCATGTCACTTAGTGTACCGATGACTTTTATACACTTCATATAAGCTAATAAGAGATGTTAGTGACCCAATGTTTAAATTATATAGTTAATAATATTTTCTTCAACAAAACAACGTGGACATATTAAAATATTAAATGACTAGATGGTGGTGGAGCTGTATGTAGTGGCTTACTTATGTTGTGCGAACTCAAATTCGTGCGATAAAAGAGGAAGAAAGTCTGATAGAAGTCGTTTGTATAGCATATATGTTGTCCTCATTTTCTTTATATCGTGTATATGCTTAGTATTGTGTTGTCTGTCTAGGTTCTTTATTGCTTTTGTTGGAGTCCTAAATCGTATCAGAAGAGGTTCATTGTTCCAAGTGAAAGTTCTGCCCACAAACCGCAAGTTCAAATTCGGTACACAAATATGTGAGTGCCGAAAACTCTTATAAAGTTTATCGGATTTAATTAAAGTGATTAATTAATGTGATCATGTACTTTTATCGATGCTATTGTATGATACGTCTTATGTTTCATTTAAATAGTCTATTGTGAAAACCTTGGATTAGCCTATGTCAGAAACGACATTTCTCTTATTCTATATACAACCGATTTCATGTGCAGTCGCGGTATTTGGCTTAGCTTATTAAAGGAAGCTATGCTTTTTGGCTATCGAGCTGATAAGCCCCCCACCCCTACCCCCACTCCGCCGCATTCATACCTTTCATAAAACAATGTATTTGGCACAAATAAGTTCTATAGGCTTAGCATGTTTGGATGCTAAAATCAATTCTTTTTCGGATTATGATAAGCTAATAAGCTGCTTCAATAAGCTTGCACAAACACCCTTCTCACTTAAGGCAGATATGAAGCCTCATGAATTTTCAACATCTTCAGGTTACAATGGGTTTTATGTTAAATATGATGGTAACCTCCCAACATTCCACAGACCATTGCAAGCAACGAACTTGAAAACTGATGAAGCCACCAAACTTCTATTGTAGGCCCACCACCAGCTTATATGCACATTGGCAGCTGTGAACATTGTGGTGCCCGGTTTTGGTATCAAGAACGTATCAAAGATAATCCAAGGCGTGCACGGCCAAAATACCATCAATGCTGTAAGGCGGGTCGTGTAGTGATTCGGACATACCAAATATACCCTGAGTACATAAAACTCTTACTCAAAGATCGACATTTTTTGGAGAACATAAGGGCGTATAACTAGATGTTCAGCATGACGTCCCTAGGAGCGAGTGTCGATGAATCAATCAATGTTGGACGAGGACCATATGTGTTCAAAATCTCGGGTCAATTGTATCATTGGTTAGGATCTTTAGTTCCACACGATGGTGATCCACCAAGGTTTTTGAAGTTATACATATACGACACGGAGAATGAGGTCAATAACCGTATGCGT
>BQNB010079477.1:4090-30230 GCA_026074375.1 Tanacetum coccineum | reverse complement strand
GTGAGCTCTTATGTGCCAAAAGAGGAGTTTGTTTGATTTTTTTGTTAAGTGTTATGCATATATGATACTTCTCTTTATGACATTTTTCATGTATATATTTGTATATGATGCAAGTATTTCGGCAAAACAAAGATATACATTATATATTTATGTAATTTTTATGTATTGGGTATAAAAGTGGGTATTTGTTGAAGCGTAGGAAAGTTTTTGTGGTTCCGGGAGTGCCTAAACGCAATTTATCGCGAAACGTATACACTTTACGTATCCGATAAAAATAAAATGAATAAAGTTAATAATTATCCTCAAAATAATTATATAACCCTTGCTTGATGTAAACATTTAATTGTTTGATGCCCGTTTACATTGAACGCTAATTTTTGGCGTACGCGATTTAACCTAACGTTTACAATTTTAAGCAAACACGTACAATTCAAAAAGGTACATTGTGAATTTATTGGTGTCGTCAATGACTTGAAAACACAGGGTGTTATATGTAGTCCTGCCCTAATTTAGTGATCGAGCTGGTAGGCCCTTTAGGTGCGTAAGTGACATATGGTGATTAATTAACGAGGATGCTATGGTTTGTTTGCATATATATTCACTGGCATATTGCACTATTGTCCACTGTTTGAAATATTGGCACAACTTTTGGGTTTAAGGTCAAACCTACGAGCTCATCAACATTATTGTTGATGTTTTTGAGTATCATTTTCAGGTGAAATGAAAGAGGAATAAATTGGTGATATGTGATGGCAGACATAGAAGTATCTCGTGTGGATTTTTCATGTGAAGTCTTGCTTGTTTGTTGTTGATTTTTAGTATTTGGATTGTTCTTGCTTTAAGTTTGGATTTGGACCCCTGTGTGGGTTATTAGAAATTGTAAGAGATTGTGGATTTGATTGTGATTTGGGACATCACTCGAGGTTGTT
Organism: Tanacetum coccineum; assembly: GCA_026074375.1. Lineage (NCBI taxonomy): Eukaryota > Viridiplantae > Streptophyta > Magnoliopsida > Asterales > Asteraceae > Tanacetum > Tanacetum coccineum. The sequence goes on along the minus strand of BQNB010079477.1, from coordinate 29,301 downwards.
CGAGGTTGATGGTCTTCATAACACTTGAAGTTTATGCATTGTAGTTTTCTCTATATTGTATCTTGTGTTATGATTGATCATTATGTTCATTCTGTAGTTTCCGCTTTGTCGGGGTGTGGACAAATGGTAATCTGGACTAAGGTTCATATAGTCGAACTAGGTGGGTTTGACATAGACCTATACAACCTAAGATCCGTCATTTAGTTGCGTATAGGATCTATGTGCGCGGTGTTCCGCTTTTGATTGCTTTCATGTGTTTATGGTTTGTTGTTTTAGTTATGTCAGTCATTGAGATTTATGAGCTCAATATTGAGTACGACTGGGAAAGGATGCGAATATAAGTATGGTGGCCAACGTAATTATAAGCGTATAACAACTCACTCGTACTTAGTAATGTCGTTCACACAAATCAATGTTGACACCGTAAGGTAGTATTATGTGTATTCTGTATATATAGTAAGATATTCTATATATATGTGAGTCTTCCTGCCTACCTAACGTTGCCCATGTTCTCCCTAGTATAGATAATGCCGCCAAGGATGAGGACCCGAAGTGCTGGCCGGCCTGCTGCCGAATCATTAGGAGAGGGAAAGGTTATACGGGTTGGTAGAGGTGAGAGGGGTAGAAGACCTAGGGAAGGTAATGATGAGCTATCGTTGATGATTTGATATGCTCAAGAAAGACTAAGGAATGGGATGCTAAATAGGGGTTGTTAGCGGGAGTTGTTGGGTTTAAAAGACTTCAAGATGATTCTTAGAGTTACTACGAAATTGCTGAGATGGAAATTGTATGAAAGTTGTGGAGTTCACACTCTGTTTATGGATGGTAAACCCATGGAAATTAATATGCTAGTGGAGAAGAAGTACCCTCTGATCAAGGAATTACTGGAGAAGATGCTGAACTTGCAGTTAGAAGCTGAAGAAGAAAGTACTATGGCATTTGAGCTTATCAAGTTCATCAAATCATTGCTTGAAGAGTAGTAAAGTGTTTGGATACATCCTCCTGGTGTTTATGGAGCTTACAGTGAAGAAACTTGATGATTGACAAGTAAATATCAAGTTTAGGGGAGGATTGTTGGGAATTCTGAGTTACTACTGCTGGTGCTAATTTACTACTGCTGGTTCAGAGTTGATGCTGCTGCTAAAGATTGAAGAAAACAGACTAAGTAGTTAGTACTGTTAGTTATATTAGTTAGTACTGCCAGTACATTGTTAGTACTGCCAGTATAGTTAGTACTGTTAGTTAATAGTTAGTGTTGTTAGTCTTATATAGTTAGTACTGCTATTATGATATGCATGAGTTAAATTAGGAATAGATATGCATTATCATTGTACGCGTTTTGTAAGCCCATTAGGGTTTCCTTAGTGTATAAAAGGAACCCTACGACATAGTTAGAGATATATAGAATTCATATCTCATAGTTAGTTATTCTGTAACCTAGGCAGAATATTAGCAATCAATATATTCAAAGTTTAGTATTCATTGTTCTTCTTAGTATTACAAGTTAGATTCCGCATAACTTGTAGTATTCACAATCATAGTTTCTCTTATAGTTAGTTTGGATTTATCCAGGTTAACTAAGCTTTAACAAGCTAAGAAGATCTGTTCATTGGGATCAACAAGTGGTATCAGAGCTTGTTGAGAAACTCTGAATAAGAAGAACACTATATCTACACAAGATCTCATAATCAAAGAGAAGATGGAATCACAGTTAAAAACTACCCAAACAGTGTCTGCACTAAAACTTCCAGTACTCAAAACTGGAGATTATGATCTATGGAGCATGAGAATGGAGCAATATCTTACTCACACTGATTATGCTCTTTGGGAGGTTATTATGAATGGTGATGCACCTGCTATTGCAACAGCTAGTACTGAAGGTCCTATTCCTCCTAAAACTACTGAACAAAAGCTAGCAAGAAAGAATAAATTGAAAGCAAAAAGCACTTTGTTGTTGGCTATTCCTGATGAGCACCTATTGAAGTTTCATGGAATCAAGGATACAAAGTCCTTATGGGAAGCAATCAAGACCAGGTTTGGAGGCAACAAAGAATCAAAGAAAATGCAGAAAACCATTTTGAAGCGGTAATATGAGAATTTTACTACATCAAGATCTGAAGGACTGGATAAAACATATGATAGGTTTTAGAAACTCATTAGCCAATTGGAAATTCATAGTGAAGTTATCTCCCAGGAAGATGCAAATCTTAAGTTGCTAAGAAGTCTACCATCAGCTTGGAACAATATTGCCTTGATCATGCGCAACAAAGATGATCTAGATGAGTTAAGCATGGACGATTTGTACAACAACTTGAAGGTGAATAAAGCTAAGATTAAAAGCTAAACAAGCTCAAGCTCAAACTCTTGGAATGTGGCTTTTGTATCTTCAGATGATACTAGCAGTACTAATGAAGCAGTTAATACTGCTCATGATGTTCCTGCTGCTAGTTCAAAGAGACAAGCTTCTTCCTTAACCTATGCTGATGATGTCATGTTTTCCTTCTTTGTCAATCAATCTAATAGTCCACAGTTGGACAATGAAGATCTGGAGCAGATTGATACTGATGAATGTCTTGTTCTAACAGTGTTCTTTTCACTGAGACTGAATGTCTTGTTCTATCTCCTGACTTTAAGCTACTGATGAAAGTCAAGTCTTGCTTAAAGTTCCCAGACAGAACAACATGTACAGATTTGATCTAAAGAATGTTGTTCCTTCAGGAGATTTAACTTGTTTATTTGCAAAGGCTACAATTGATGAGTCTAATTTATGGCATAGGAGGCTTGGTCATATAAACTTTAAAACTATAAACAAACTTCTGAGGGGAAACCTTGTTAGAGGCTTACCTTTAAAGCTTTTTGAAAATGACCATTCTTGTGTTGCTTGTTAGAAGGGAAAGAAACACAAAGCCTCTTGTAAGACCAAGTTTGTAAGCTCTATCAGCCATCCCTTACAAATGTTGCATATGGACTTATTTGGGCCAACATTTGTAAGGAGTATCACTCACAAGATATATTGCCTTATTGTCACTGATGACTATAGTAGGTTTAGTAGGGTTTTCTTTTTGGCCACTAAGGATGAGACTAGTGGGATCCTTAAAACTTTTATAACTGGCATAGAACACCAAATAAATCAAAAGGTTAAAATCATCAGATGTGACAATGGAACTGAGTTTAAAAATAATGACATGAATCAGTTCTGTGGAATGAAAGGGATTAAGAGGGAGTTTAGTCTTGCCAAAACACCATAACAAAATGAAGTTGCTGAAAGAAAGAATAGGACACTAATAGAGGCAGCTAGAACTATGCTAGCAAATTCATTATTACCTATTACATTTTGTGCTGAAGTAGTTAATACTGCTTGTTATGTTCAGAATAGGGTTCTAGTGACCAAGTCTCACAACAAGACACCTTATGAACTATTACTTGGTAGACCACCTAGTATAAGATTTATGAGACCTTTTAGGTGTCCTGTAACTATTCTTAATATCTTAGATCCCCTAGGCAAATTTGATGGGAAGGCTGATGAGGGGTTCTTGGTTGGATACTCTATAAATAGCAAGGATTTTAGGGTATTTAACACTAGAATTAGGAAGGTGGAGGAGAATCCGCACATAAACTTTCTTGAAAACAAATCTAATGTTACAGGGAGTGGTCCAGAATGGCTCTTTGATATTGATTCACTGACAAAATCTATGAATTATGAGCCAGTTACGGCAGGAAATCAAACTAATGGTAATGTAGGTATAGAGACAAATGTTAATGCAGGGCAAGCTGGACAGGAGAAAGCATCTTATCATGAATACATACTGCTACCACTCATGCTTTCTAATTCTCCACTCTCTTCAAGTACTCAGAGCACAGATGATAAGGATGCTGATGAGGTACCAGACAAAGGAGATGATGATGTAAGTCAAAGAAATGGTCAAGAAAAGGAAGGAGGAGCTTCAAATAAAGAAGATGACCAGCATGTGCAAGACTTCATAGCTGAATTGGATAGTTTACTTGTTCAACAAAAAGAAGGTTATGCTAACAGCACTAACAGAGATAGTACTGCTAGTCCATCTGTTAGTACTGCTAGGCTAAGTATTAATACTGCTAGTGAAAATGTTAATACTGGTAGTCCAAATATTAATACTGCTAGTCCTATTCCTAATGATTCAAGTATGCAATCTTTAGAAAACACTGGCATATTTAATGATGCCTATAATGATAGAGAAGTGGGTGCAGAGGCTGACCTTAACAATTTTGAAACCACCATGAATGTCAGTCCTATTCCCACAACCAGAATTCACAATTATCATCCTAAAGACCAGATCATAGGAGACATAAATTCAGCTACTCAAACAAGGGGGATGACCAAGATTTTTGAAGCACATGTTATGGTCAGTTACATCAAAAAGCAAAGGAGAACAAATCACAAAGATTATCAAAACTGCCTATTTGTATGTTTTCTCTCACAAATAGAACCCAAGAAGGTGATTCAAGTTTTGACAGATCTAAACTGGATAGAAGCAATGTAAGAGGAGCTTCTGCAATTTAAACTTCAAAAGGTTTGGACTCTGGTAGATCTTCCTAAAGGCAAGAGGGCTATTGGAACTAAGTGGGTGTATAAAAACAAGAAAGATGAGAGAGAAATTGTAGTTAGAAACAAGGCAAGACTGGTTGCACAAGGTTACACCCAAGAAGAAGACATTGATTATGATGAAGTTTTTGCTCCTGTTGCTAGGATTGGAGCAATCAGGTTATTTTTAGCCTATGCATCATTTATGGGACTTATTGTGTACTAGATGGATGTGAAGAGTGCCTTTTTATATGGTACTATTGAAGAGGAGGTGTATGTGTACCAACCTTCTGGTTTTGAAGATCCATAGTTCTCTGATAAAGTTTATAAGGTAGAAAAAGCTTTATATGGTCTACATCAAGCTCCTAAAGCCTGGTATGAGACCTTGTCTACCTACTTATTGGAAAATAGATTTAGAAGAGGCACTATAGATAAGACTCTATTCATCAAGAAGGACAAAGGTGATATCCTGTTAGTGCAGGTGTATGTTGATGACATCATCTTTAGATCTACAAAGAATTCTTTATGTGTTGAGTTTGAACAGATGATGCACAAGAAGTTCTAGATGAGTTCTATAGGGGAGCTCACTTTCTTCTTAGGGTTGCAAGTCATGCAGAAAGATGAAGGAATCTTCATTAGCCAATACAAGTATGTGGCTGATATATTGAATAAGTTTGATTTTACCACTATCAGGCAGCAAGCACTCTAATAGAGACTAACAAGGCATTAAACAAGGATGAAGAAGCTGAGGATGTGGATGTTCACTTATATAGATCAATGATTGGATCATTGGTGTACTTAACAGCTTCTAGGCCTGATATAATGTTTGTTGTTTGTGCTTGTGCAAGGTTCCAAGTTACACCAAAGACTTCACACCTTCATGTAGTGAAAAGGATCTTTAGATACTTAAAAGGACAGCCTAAATTGGGCCTTTGGTATCCTAGGGATTCACCATTTGACAAGCCTTTTTTGATAGTGACTATGTTGGAGCTAGCCTTGATAAGAAATCCACAACAGGAGGTTGTCAATTTCTTGACAAAAGGTTGATTTCATGGCAATGTAAAAAGTAGACTATAGTTGTAAATTCTACTACTGAAGCACAGTATGTTGCTGCTGCTAATTGTTGTAGGTAGGTGTTATGGATCCAAAATCAAATGCTTGATTATGGCTTCAACTTCATGAACACCAAGATTCACATTGATAATGAAAGCACCATTTTTATTGTGAAGAATCTAATGTTTCATTCTAAAACCAAGCACATTGAAATAAGGCATCATTTCATCAGAGATTCTTATGAAAAGAAGTTAGTTCAAGTGATCAAGATTCACACAAACCACACTGTTGCAGATCTTCTTATAAAAGCCTTTGATGTTAACAGGTTTAACTTTCTGATTGCTAGCATTGGATTACTTAATCTCTGAAGTATTGTTTGAGGAGAGGTTAATTAAGATTGGATGAAAGGGAATGTATCATTAAGCAGAAGTGAGTGAAGGGTTAGGAAATCCCACTGAACCCTAACACACATCCACAATTGTATCACTATCTAATCTTGAACCAATCACTCTTCTATCACAATCTTAACCCAAAAAGACTCAAAAACCTAGGAAAGCCAAAAGGACCACTAAGATATCTCAGTCTAGTAGACCTATTCACCTTGTTGCAGATGAGACTGTCTATAAGGAGTGGGAAGATAGAATGGAAAGGGCTGCCACTACTGCTTCTAGCTTAGAAGCAGAGCATGACAGTGGTAACATAAATAGGACCCAATCCATGGCAACACTTAATGAATCTCTTCCTTAGGGAACTGATTTAGGTAGTGGTCCCAGGTGCCAAGATACCATATTGGGGGGTGCAGAAGCTCAAATTAGGTTTGAGGCTGCATTTAAAAAGTTTAATGATCTACCTCTCTCAAGAGTTAATACACTTGGAAGTGGGGAGGACATCATGAAACTAATGGAATTGATGGAACTTTGTACAAAATTGTCTGCAAGGATTCTTGAGAATAAAAATAGAAAGAGTGACTTAGTGGGGAAAAGAAATTAGAGATATAGTGAGCTGAAAAACAGAAAGAGAGTTGTGTGATAAAAACAAAAAGTGTGAATTGGTGAGAAAAAGAAATGAGAGATATAGTAAGATTAAAAACAGAAAGAGAGCTTGTGAGAATCACAATTGATGATGAAAATGCTTTTTGGAAATAAATTAGGGTTAATGCTGGTGTGTTAAAGTTAATGTTGCTCAGCTTAAAACTTAATGCTGTTAAGCTTAAGTTAATGCTGTTAGGCTTAATTTACTACTGCCTATATTAGTTTATGCTGCTAGGCATAAGTTAATACTGCCAGGCATAACTTACTACTGCTGGGTTAATTAATACTGTTAGGCTTAACTTAATGCTGCTAGTTCAAGTTAATGCTGTTGAGGGTGATTTCATAAATACTTCGATTAAGGGTTTCAATCACTTATTCGATCGATTTTATACCTTGATATACTCTCTTATCATAAACCCTAACTCAATTTCATCTTTAATCATCAAAACCCATCACAGTGTTGACCCCATAGTTTGCTGAAACTCACAATTTGGTTGCGTTTTTGGAGAAACCTGAAGAAAGTAGTGAGTTTAAGGAGATTATTGATTTCCTAAATGCAAGTTATGTCCAATATGCGTTAACGGTTAATCCAATCATTTATACTACCTGTATTGAACAGTTTTGGACATCTGTTAAGGTCAAAACAGTTAATGAGGAACGATAAATACAAGCCCTAGTAGACAAGAAAAAGGTAATCATCACTGAGACAAGTATAAGGAGTGATCTTAAGTTGGATGATGCTGAAGGAATAGATTGTCTACCCACTGCTTTAATTTTTCCAGAACTGGAAAGAATGGGGTATGAACGTCTTACTCAAAAGCTTACTTTCTATAAAGCTTATTTTTCATCCTAATGGAAATTTCTTATCCACACCATACTGCAATGCCTTAGTGCTAAGACTACATCCTGGAATAAATTTAGTAGCACTATGGCATCTACTATCATATGTCTTGCCACAAACCAAACATTCAACTTTTCCAAGTACATTTTTGACAATTTGGTGAAGCACTTGGAGGGTGAGGTTAAATTTCTCATGTACCCAAGGTTTGTGCAAGTCTTCCTAGACAAACAAGTTGAGGGGATGGCCAGACATAAAGGGGTTTATGTTACACCTTCCCATACCAAGAAGGTGTTTGCTAACATGAAGAGACCATGCAAGGGTTTTTCTGGCAGAGTTACACCACTATTCTCCATAATGATGGTTCAAGCTACAAAAAACATAGGTGCAGATTTAGCTACTCCTACTTATTTCCATTCCACATACATTATTTCTCAACCATCATCATCCAAACCTAAAAATTAGAAGTCAAGGAGAAAACAGAGGAAAGATAGTGCTCCTACAGAGCCTACTACTAAAGAGACTCCTGATGAGGCTCATGTAACTACCCCTCTCATATGATCCACCTCCAAGTGGTGAGGATAGTATGCAACTTTCTAAATTGATGCATTTATGTACTAGCCTACAAGAGAACGTCCTTAATTTGGAGAAAGCCAAGACTACTCAAGCAAAGGAGATTTCTAGCTTAACAAAGAGAGTCAAGAAATTGGAAAAGAGAAGGAAGTTAAAAACTCCAGGGCTCAAGAGATTAAGGAAGATTAGTTCAACTAGCAGGGTAGAATCTTCTAATGATGTCAGTTTGGGTGCTTAGGAGGATGCATCCAAACAGGAGAGGAAAATTATTTATCTTGATGCTGATGCATAAGTGACTCTGGTGGATGAGACTCAAGAGATGAATGATGATAACCTGATGTTTGATACAGGTGTGTTGGAAGAGCAGGAAAAAGATGTTGCTAAAAAGGAAGTTAGTACTGCTAATCCAGTTACTACTGCTGGTGAAGAGTTACTTCTGCTAATGTTGAAGTTACTACTGTCAATGCTCCAACAACAACTATTGATGAGTTGACTCTAGCTCAGACTCTAATAGAAATCAAAGCATGTAAACCCAAAGCTATTACATTTGCTGCTACAACAACTACAACTACAAGACCCAAGGCTAGAGGGGTTGTAGTTCAAGAGCCAAGTGAATTCAAAACAACAACATCATCTTTACAAGCATCATAACTTCCACAGGCTAAAGACAAAGGCAAAGGAATAATGGTGAAGCCTGAAGTACCATTGAAGAAGAAAGATCAAATTCTCTTTTCTATTGCCGATGGAGCAGAGAGAAAAAATAATGACATTGCATTATGTATTAACCGTCAGATCAACCTAAGCTTTAATCTAATCCATTTAAATTGGTGTTTGACTTTGACTAATTTATTTAGAAGAAAAGGTGGTATATGAGGGGTTTAATTGATTAAGATGACGATAACTAAAACAACTAACCAATCATATTTTTTGGCTCTACTAAACCCTCTTTCATCATCCTTCGAAATATATTCTAGAATAATTTACAAAACTATCGGACACAATTTTCGTTATGTATACGCCTAATTATAAATGTTGTCTTTAGTACATATTTTTGCTTTCAAACTTCAAGTTCATTGTGATATGGTTTTTATTCAGTTTGTATTTCTTTTTTGCATAAAAAATTATGAAAAATTTGATTTATTTGGGTACGTATTCAAATTTTTTTATAAATTTTAGAAAGTAATAGAAATGATAAATTTGCGTATAACTATGAGTTTTTCAACACTTGATATAACATATTTACGTGTTTTAAAAAAATGTTTTATTTTTAATTTTTTTATAAATAAGGTAAACAAGTTTAACTTATGAAACTATTAAGTCTTTTATTTCGAGTCTTAAAGCATATATCAACTGTTAAAAGACAAAAACCACCAATAACATGTAAATATTTGATAATAAAAGGAATAGATTACGAAAATGTCATTCAAAAAGTTTAGCGATTATGTTATGGCTCTTTTATAAATCTATACCAATAATGAGTGTTTCGCGAGACAATTTTATCTATAAAGGGTCCTTTGTAAATTATAGAAAGATCTTTTATAGAAAATTACATATCTACTTTTCAAAATCAACATAACCTATATAAACAAATAATTTTGAAATAATTTAATTCCATAATATGTTACAAAATGAGTGTTGTGTACAACACATTGTGACATGATATATAATCATAATCTTTTTATAACGAGAGATGCTTTTTGTGTAAAAAATATGTTTAACATAAACAATGTATACAATCTTAAAAAGAAAAAAAACCTAAAGGTCTCAATGTTGAATGTATGCAATCTTATAGAGATAATTAATTAAATTTTTTATCCTAAGTAAAATTATAATTGCATATCCTTTAGTTAAAATATAAAAATGTATCTTGTTAATTTCAAATTAATTTACATTGTAATTTTCTTAAGTTTTGTGTTATTTTATTCGTGTAACAATTAAATAGAAACCAAAAGAGTGGGCAACTATACTTTTTTCCTTTTAAAACAAAGAACTCGAGCAACGCATGAGTATTGCACTTAGGGTCCGCAAATGGAGTCTCTGAAAATGTAATGCAGCCAAATATACACATATTTGTTTTTGGAGGAGCGGTTGATGAGGATGTGGTTAGTGAGCCTCAGGTTGATGAGGTTGATGTTAATGATGCTTAAGTTGATTACTTTTAGTCTTTAATATGCATCTTTAGATATTTGTTTTCATTATTAAACTTCATGTTTACTTTGATTAATGTAATTGACTTAGACTGGCTACTTTGAACTTCAATCATGCATGTTTTACTTTAAATTCGACTTATATGCTTACTTTGTTAAATTAAGATGCTTTTTTATATTTCTTTTAATAGATAATGTATGTTGTTTACAGATTTAGTATTAGGTTGTCGTAAAAAACCGATTCATTTTTTACGCGTGACCCGTGCAACGCACGGGTATTACACTAGTTGCAATGGAGGAAGAAGTTGCTAGAAATCTTGAAGCTCAACTACAAGCTGAATTGGAAGAAGAAGAAGAGAGGATTTCAAGATTAAAGGAAGAAAAAGCCAACATAGCTTTACTTGGATCGTGGGATAACACACAAGCTATGATGGATGTTGACTTTCAATTGGCTCAACAAATGCAAACAGAAGAACAAGAACATTTGAGTATTAAAGAAAAGTCAAAATTATTTAAAGAACTTTTGGAGAAGAGAAAAAAACACTTTACGGCATTAAGAGCTCAAAATAAAAGGAGCAAACTACCAACTAATGCACAAAATAGAAATACAATGTCTACCTATTTGAAAAACATGGCTGGATACAAACACAATCAGCTGAAGAGCAAAAGTTATAATGAGATCCATGAAATGTTTGATAAAGAGATGAAAAGGGTAAATACTTTTGTAGATATGAATACAGAGTTGGTGAAAGGCGGTAAGACAATAACAGAGGAAAGTTCTAAAAGAGCAGGGGATGAACTTGAATCTGATATGTCAAAGAAGCAGAAGATAGATGAGCATGTAGAAGTTGAAAAAGATGATCAAGAGGAGGCAGAGATGAAAAGGAATATTGAGATATTTAAAGACGATGAGGTATCAATTGATGGTATACCTCTAGCTACTAAGCCTCCAATGATTGTTGAATACCAGATTGATAAAGATGGAAGGATAGGATACTTTAAATTGATAAGGGATGATGGAAGCTCAAAAAGGTATTCATCGATGATAAAGATGCTTTAAGGTATTGATAGAGAAGACTTGGAGACCCTCTAGAAGTTGGTTAAAGCTAAACATGAGAATACAAGGCCAGAGGATAACTATGAAAGAGTGTTATGGGGAGATTTGAAAGTAATGTTTGAACCTGACATTAAAAGTGATGTATGGAGAAATCTACAAGGGTACAAAGTGACTGTTTGGAAGCTGTTTGATAACTGTGGAGTACACTTTGTAAGGTTTAGAAATCTACATATCTTTATGTTGGTTGAGAAAAGATACCCCCTTACACCAATAACAATCTCAAACATGCTGAACAAGAAGCTTCAAGATGATCATTGGAATGAGATGTGTTATCAACTACTCAAGCTCATGACAAAGTAGGAAAAGGGTCAATGAGGTGTTTGAATGCATCCTCCTGGTAATGGTGAAGACTTTTAATGAAACTTGAAGATTCAGAAGATGAACATCAAGTTTAGGGGAGGATTGTTAGGTTTTAAAAGACTTCAAGATGATTCTTAGAGTTACTACTACTCAGGTATATATTAGTGATGTCAAGCATAACTTAGTGCTGCTGGTAATACTAATAAAAATTATGCTAAGTAGTTAGTATTGGTAGTATAAAAGTTACTATTCCTAGTTACTACTGTTAGTATAATTAGTATTGTTAGTATAAAGTTACTGCTGCTAGTAGAAGTTAAGACTGCTCAGAGATGAAGACTGAAAATATACTAAGTATTTACTACTGCTAGTACAAAAGTTAGTATTGCTAGTATATGTTAGTACTGCTAGAATAAATTTCTAAGTAGTTAATGCTGCTTATGCTCAGTTACAACTGTTGAGTGATTACTACTGCTGGAAGGAATATGCTGACAGAGATGAGATCAAAGATTGATTGAAGAACAAGAATACTTACGAAGATAAGTATTAGTTATTTGTAATGAAGGGCTCTTATTCTTTGTTTTCTAGGCCTGTCTGGCATTTTTCTTGGTTTTGGTGGTAAGAAAATAGAATACATACTACTATCTGGACAAAATGCCATCCCACCAATAGGAGTCAAGTATTGATGATATGCTTTATAATAAGCATCTTTTCTTAAACAAGTTAGGATGTAATCTTCAGGCCTCTTATTTAATTTAAAAATCACAGCAGTTGAATGAGGACATGGTAAACCTGCAAGTTGCCACATTCTGCATGTGCAGGTTCTCTACTTCTCATCAACTCTAAATGCTTCACTGCCATTTCTAACCTCAAAGATGTTCCATCCAGCAAGAATAACATTCCAAAACCTACATTTTAATAACTGAATTACAAAAGTACTTAAGAATTTAATACATATTTACAATTAAACTTTTACATACCTGTGTTTATCCTTGTTTAGCTCCAACCTTTTTTGAATATTGGGACACCTATCTCCGATCTATTTTTCAAACATTTGTCTTATGGTATTTAACCTTTCCATCACAATCAGCCTCATTGATTCCAACATGGTAATCAAAGGCTTATTCCTTACCAATAGCAGCACTGAGTTGAAGTACTAACTAAACCCATTCTCAATAGCTTTACTGTTACTACCTATCATAAAGAAAGCTCTTGACCATGTTTTAGGATCCTTTTTAATTAAATACTCATGTGCACCAGGGTTGGCTTTCTTAATTTTTTCCATAATCTTATTGAACAGTTGAGGATAAGGTAGGATATTAGAAATCATAACACAATGGAAGATAGATGGATTAGCCAAATCTAGAGAGAGAAAGTAAGAGAGAAAATCTTTCTAGTTAGAGAAAGTGTAACTTGTATGAAATGACTAACCACCTCTTCCATGGCATGGAAGAGGCTTATATTATAACTTACAAACCGGCCTAAAGGCCTTGGTAGTGGGCTTACACATTGGGTTTAATACCAGGCCCATTACCGATTATTATACATTAAACGATTAACTACGATTTACAATAAACAGTAAAATACACAGGGTGACCGAGTCTTTTTCTAATGTCTAATAGATAACCTGCCTTTGATGCTGCCCAAAATAATTCCTTGAATTGTACACCACTATATTGCTTTCTGAAACCTTCATATATGTGCCTAGCACACTGTCTATGCTCAGCCAATGGCATCACATCCTTCACAGCCTCAATCAACCCCTTCATAACAATTATAAAAACACTTGTTATCAATAAGGCAACTATTTAAATGAAAATTATAAATAAATAAGGGCAAACAATGTATTAACATACCTTATGTTGATCTGAAATAAGTGTCAATTCATTACCAATAGGCATGTCTATGTCTTCACCAAGTAATTGTAAAAAACATGACCATATATCCTTATTCTCAACATTCACAATTTTGTAAGCAATTAGATAAATGTGATTGTTGCCATCCCTAACAACTACAGTTAAAATTTCACCAACATTAGGTTTCTTTAGAAAGCACCCATCTAATGCAATCATTGGCCTACATCCTAATTGAAAACCCTTTTTCAGCCCATAGAAACAACAATAAAACCTATCAAAGTAGGTCTTATCATCTGATTTAACAGTCGCACCTGGATTAAATGTAGAGCCATCATTTGAATCTAATATTTCCTTACCATATGACTTAATCATTGCATAATGTTCCTCAGTAGTTGTCTCACCTTCATTCAAAGTAAACTTTTTGGCATTTCTACATTGATTAGGGATGACTATGCATTTATACTTTTTCATATCCAAGTCAGCAATCTCATGTAATTTGATTTGTGGATTTTGCCTTATCTTAAGTCCAAAATATTTACCAATCCACTTGTAGTTCACTAAGGTCCCATACTTGAAATTTTCAACACATGTATGCTCCTCATTCAAAGAGATTACCTAGAATGATTTTTCAATAACCATATTCTTAACATAACATCTGAATGGACAATTAGAAATCTCATCTCTACCAGCATTAGGATATTTGTTACATTTCCTTTGCTTCCCCTTTTTAATGTCTTTTAGCTTCTCAGGTCTCAATCACATTTTGCAATAACCTGATCTTGTGAACTTCTATAGAACCATAAGGAAAACCCATTTGCAAGAGAGTGATAGGTTAGGCATTCCTTCAATTGATCAGCATCAACATACTTTTCACCAACCTGTAATCAAAATAGTTAGATTTCCATAGTAAGTAATACGAACTATTAAAATTTTATAATGATTTAACAATACCTTTGGTTTTCTCATTTTCTAGTGTGTTTGATCATCATGAATTGGAAACTTCTCACTAGCTTGATCATTTTCTAGTATTAAAAATGGATCTGTCAAACCATCACCCACATCTCTTAACTGATGCATCAATTTGTCCATATACTCCTCATGCTCTATCACGGTATCACTCTCACCAACATCATACACCCTATTAGGTCTAGAACATCCAACCACTTTTGCGCTTAAATTTTTCTTACTTGGATTAAGATTTTTTTGGCCTTAATGTTTCTCTTCCTAAGTGATATAAGCTCATCCTCACCCTCACCCTCAGAGAGATAATGTATAGACTTGTCAGAGTATTCACTCTCATAATCTGTAATACCCTTATACATTTCTTCCAAATCTGCACTACCCTTAAACCTTTGTACCATATCTATGTCACTATCAGAATCATCATCCTCACTAAAAGTAGGGTTTACATTCTCCTCAATAACAATACCACTATTCCTACTCCTAGTAGACTTTCTACCAGCATTTCCTTCATCTACCATTTTCTCTTTACCCTTGTCAACTAACCTTTTACCCTTGTCAGCTAACCATTTACCCTTGTCAACTACACTAGTCACACTTATGTCATAATCACAAGCTTTACTAGCTATAGCTGCTTCCTCCTCAACCCAACTAACTAACTCTTCTACACTCATATTACCAGCATCTTTTATATAAGTTTTCCTTCTAGACTTAACTTCATCCCTCGACCCATAAAAACACAAATTCTGAACATAAAATAGGGCTAAGTCCTGAGGCCCATGTGTTATGCACACATGTATTTTGCCATATGAATGAGCATAGTCATACATAACTACTAAATCCATTTTATTCTCTATTATTTTCAAACCTACATCAAGTTCACACTAAGGTAGTTTAAAGAATAGTTCATAAAGGATAATTGATGACATCAAATAACGTTTATTTTATAGCATCATTTATCCCATGTATTTAACCCAATTTATGTAATTATTGCAAAGAATTGTTACTTAATCATTTATATTTGAGAATTACAGTAATTACGGAGTACTTGGTGAATATTAGCAAAAGCCGCGCATTCTGGAGCTTAAATGAAGATATTTTGAAGATTGTTATTCTGAAGACCAGTACGCGGTATCCATCAAGGAAGATACGGCGTATATGTGCCTGCACTCACCAAAGACCACGAAGGAAACAAGATCAATACGCCGTATTCAGAAGACCAATACGCCGTATTGAAAATATAGAAGGTGAATATTCTAGAAGATATCAAGCGTGGTCCCTACTCCAAGAAACCCCCAATACATCGTATCTAATCCCTTGGATACGCCGTATCGAACCGCCTTCCAGACCCTATAAATACAAAACTCAAAAACGAGTTTAAATTGTGCTAAATCATATTCTCGATACCTAAACCACTAAAGTCGATTTTTAGAGGAGAAAAAGAGCAGAATAGGTCTTGCAACGCATTCTAATCAATAGAAGACAATGTGTAATTTCTTATACTTTTGTAAATGTTTAGTTTTTGGTATAATTCGTTAACTCGGTTAGTTTACCTTGGCTAAAACAATTACTCTTGTATTAATTATGATGTTTGAAGGCTAATACCTTTGGATATTAGCCATTATTATGAAGATCTGAATGTTTGGTTTTGTTTATATCATATTGACTTGATGAGAATGCGTAAAACTTAGGTCAAAATTTTTCTCTTTCAAATCAATTTATTTATTTATTAGAACGTATTGCACAGTAGCGTCACCTCCATTTCCAGTCATTTCTTTTTTTTAACACTGCTTACATTTGTGACTTAACTAACTAGTATAGTGAGTAAAATCTTCCATTATTACATTTTACTTTCAGCATTTCTATCCATCAACTCTTTCCCCAATTCCATCACTTTTTCCCGCCTTTTTTTCCAAACATGGAATCCAAAAACAGCTACAGCAGTCGTCTTGAGTCGATAACGCGACTGGAAGATGGCGGAGAGATTAAAAAGGCAAAATTTGCAAGGTTTTCGCTTCTTGAAAGTTTGTGCGCGGTTTAGCCATAGGTTTACTATGCGCCGGAAAGAGATTTTGCAGTGTTTGCGAGTGTCTTGTGGACGGTGCTCGTGACGCTGCTTAGGTGTCGTACCAACGCGTTTGAGGAATTCTGAAAATGCATTCCGATTTGTTCGAGAGATAATACGTTGATGAGGTTAACGTATCGTTATTGTGATTTTTATGATTTCTTTTATACGGCATCAGGGCGTAACTGGGAGTGGGTATTTTCTAAAAGTTATCAACCCACTCGGACATAACTTTCTGACAGCCGCACTGTTTTTAGGAATAAATGCACATAAAGTTTAAGTTAAAATAATTTAAGACGATTAAAATAACAAGCACTCAAATTATATTCTATTCTTGTCTTTTAAGTAATTTTTAGGGTGTCGGTCATTGTGTTAGGAAATTGAAAAAAAAAATTATATACACTAATTTAGCTTCAAATTGAGAACCAAAGTTGAATATAGTGATAATCACATTCAATTATGTTAATTTTTATGTATTAAATGACGATGTTTAGTTTTAAAGGAAAGCTAAGTTTAATAAATGTGATTGTGTATGCTTAATGATGATATTTAATGGAGAACAATGATTGTTTGTGGTTATTAATTGTACGTTTTAGCTACATTAATAAAGGAAATATATCTAAAACCTAGATTTTAGGGAATATAGCCAAGAATGAGGGATGCTACATCCACAAAAAGATTCACAAAAGAAGTTTCACAAAATGATGTGGCATGCATTAATAGGGAGATGTTAATCAAAAAGTAAGAAAGAGAAATTACCAAAAAGATTTTGATTGGATACATGTCATTTTTTGGAAATTTTGTGGAAGTTATTTTGTGGATGTAGCAATTCTCGCCAAGAATATATCCATGATTATTGAGTTTTTTACCAAGTAATTGTCTTTTTAAAAATTAATTACCAATGTATGGCATGTTCAAAAATAATGACCAATGTATGGTGTTTTTCTTATTATTTATGTTATTTAGATTTTAATTACATTATTCTCAAAGGTACTATTATGTTTTATTATCATTATAGCTAAAAAACACCACTTGTGCACTATTGTATAAATCTTACTGCTATGTTCGACTATAGGTATGTAAGTTTGAATATTATTGCAGCTAAAGAAATATGTCACAAACATATTCTAAATTTATGTTATCAAATTGGGCATTGTCTATCAAAACCTGCTAGGATTGATGTTGATACGTGGGAAAAAGGTATATCATAAATCAGATTCGACAAATCAACATATTCACCATGATGAGTACAACGTATTCTTCAGAAGTCATTTATCAAAGAAAATTAAGAAATGTAATTGATCTAAAGACACAATAAAAAAATAATTCAAACAATAGTTTATGCCAAATGAAAAATATTGCAAATTGTTTGTAGCATCATTTATTCATCAAGTTATGCTCGTAACATTGTTTAGTCATCTCCAACATGTTGATCTGCAAAGAATCAAGTGAAAAGTAACTTTTTGGTTAATCAAAATGTATAGAAAAAAAACCGTAAGTGTTTATTATTAATAGGAAAAAACTTGTCAAATACCTTGATAGCAAGTTGTTTAGTGATTATCATCCATTCTCCGAGGCTTCGATTGATATGTTTGTCTATTATGACCACCTTTTTGGAAAATCTCACAAAGGTTTTTTTTTCTTCCCTTCTTTAATGTCCATCCCATTATGAATTCTTGTTGAACGAGGACGTCCCGATTTCACCCATTTTAGATTGGAATTTGGAAGTAGTTCTCCAACAAATGATGATTGTGGCCAATATGCTTCATTTGGGAGTGGAAAAAATTCGGATGTCCAAGTAGCACAATACTCTCGAATTGAGTAACACGTATTAACATATTGGCACTATTCAAAGAGAGGTTGGCACATGCGCTCAAGACCGTCAGAGATACAATGATCAGTATAATACCTCCCATTGCCACATGTGCAAGTTTCTTTTTCCAAATTAACCACTTGCACGTTTCTTCCTTTTTTAGTTATCACCTCAAATATTCCCCTCTCCCGGTTAAATGATCTCACGACATGTGCACTAGCTTTCAACTTTAAGGCTTCTTGTTTTGCAACAACATGCGGGGTATATCGTTCTTCACTAACTTTTTTTTTTTTTTTAACTTTGCAGCAACTGGAATTCCTTGACGGGTCGTCTTACATCAAGTAGTGCACCAATCTATAAAATGTAAGTTTGACGCATCTAGTAATTGGAAGAAAACGAGCACCTTTTAGAAAACTATTTAAAATTTATGATAAATTCGTAGTGAGTAACCCATAACGTTTTCCACCGTCGTGTGCAAGTGTCCATCTATCAAACGCGTGTCTTTGCAGCCACTGACGAGCTTGTGGATTTATTTGCCCAATTTCATCCATGATGGAGTTGAACATCACGAACGAACTTGATTCTGGACTCCCGCACGTGGTATAGCTAAAAGTTTTCAACTGTGAGTTGTGAAACTTATCATTAAAGTTGTTGATGAAATGTCGTAAACAATACCTATAAAAACCATCAAATATGAGTTTGAAAACTTATGAATATATGTTCTTAAAGATATGTCATAAACAATACCTGTGAAAACCACGTGGCTCTAATCATGGAGATCCTTCCTTATTAACTACCTTTAGAATTCCAGGATGACGATCAGATAGTTAGACCAAATGCCTTCAGTTCTTTTACCAGGTGTTATCTTAACATGAGATAAAAAACCAATACCAAACTATTATAGGATTCATTTTTCTACAATTGCAAATGCAAGAGGCAAATATTTCGATTAGTTAGCATTAAAACTCCACATTGCAATCATCATCTTGCCATTGTATTTATCGTACAAATGAGTGGCATCAATGCTAATAACAGGTCTGCAGTGCTCAAATCCCTTGATAGAGGGAGCAAAAGCCCAAAAAACACGTATGAACTCGACTTGATTATTATCAAGTCTTGTAACGAACCACTCAACTACACTATCTCGATTAAAGTGTTGAAGTGCAGATAGAAATTTAGGTAAAGCAGTATAAGAGTCATCCCAGTTCCTAAAGACATGTTCAATTGCCTTCTCCTTTCCCATCCACACCACCTTTGTGCCATGACGGTGTTATAGCCTAATTTATAATTATTTCAGCTTCAAAGCAGGAATATGATGTGTTTCAAAAGCTTTACAATTTCTAATGACTGAAGAATACCAATTTATTATAGGAAACACACGGGTAAAATATATAACCCACATATGTAGTATAATCTTTTTAGGTAAGATCAGGTCGTCTACAGGGATTCGAGTAGTGTTTAAATAATCAGAAAGAAAATAAACTTTAACTTAAAAATAACTTTTTGTTTTACAAATGATAATAAACATAACTACTCGGATAGTTGAGAAATAACTTATAAGCATTGGAAATGATTAGACCACGAGGATAGAACCTTAATTTATAAAAAAGATTTTCTCGTCAGAAAATGTTTTCACAAACTAACTTAATTAATCTTTCAGACTCTTATATTTATTTAACTAGACCAAATGTGTCACTCAAATAATCCAGTTACTAGTATATCAAAGCTTATTTTTTTTATCAATTTACGAAAGTGGATTTCCCGACACAAACGATAAAGATCATAGACAAATTTTTAAAATCACATAGATCATACCGGCTCTTTCGACCTATACCAATATGACTATATAATCTAAGTTGATAAGCAAAGATGGACAAGATAAGACATAATAGGATTTCAACATAAGTTTGAGATTAAAGGGGTCATGATCATACCAAATACTTATTCATTATCATAACATCACCGAGTAGTCATTAGAGATTTAGCTTCTCATGGCTAAAGTGTTCATAACAAAAGTAGATTTAACATAAACTTCTATTATTTCAATAACTAAGTTGATAACCGTCTTCATCTTTGTGTTAGATCTTTATTCTTCAAAGAGAGTGGTGTTTTGGGTGTTTATATGGGTGATGATAAGAGGGATGGAATATGTATGTGTGTTTTATTGATGAGAGGAATGATTTTAGAGTGAAAATTCGTCCAACATGGCATGGCACCATGTGACTAGGGAGGTTGTGGAGCGTGGGGGTTTTGGTTTTGCCCTCTGTATTTTCTGTGTGGTTGCCAGAGATAAAGTGGGGAAGATGAACAGGAAACAAGAAATGTGGGTTTTGAGCTTGGGCGGGAAGAAGTATTGGTTTTTGGGTAACAGGGTAAGGGTTTAGGGTTTTGGAAAAAGTAACCCTTCATCTTGTATGTAGTTATTGCAAAACTCGTCCCTTGTGGTTTACACGTTTAAAAGATTGGCAGTTTCAGCCCCTCAACTCCTAATGAGTTATTACATGAATGATCCTTGTGATGTATAACTTTAGGGGTTTGGCAGTTTTGCCCCTAAAGTTATATTTTACTTAATTTGCAATTCCATCCCTTGTATCTTTCCTCCTTGTTTTACAACTTTAGGAATTGGCAATTTTGGTCCCTCAAGTTTGTATTCTTCTGATTTAGCTTCTCGGGGTTGACTTTTCTATTGACTGTTTTGACTTCTGACTGTCTTTTGGCTTTGATTTGATACTTTGTCTTTTCACTGTTTCCATCTCTGTGCTCAGTTTTGTCCGTTTTTAGCTTTGTTTTTGTCCTTTTCTTAAATATCCGTTTCCTGCACAATACAATTATAAAACATACAAATACAATGTATTTTTGGTACGTTTTCAGTCATTTAAGTCCGTTTTTAATGGAAAATGGTATGTGTAATTAAGCACATACCACTTATATTTAGTTAACTAGACCAAATGTGTCACTCAAATAATCCAGTTACTAGTATATCAAAGCTTATTTGTTTATCAATTTACGAAAGTGGATTTCTCAACACAAAAGATAAAGATCATAGACAAATCTTTAAACCCACATAGATCATATCGGGTCTTTCGACCTATACTAATATGACTATATAATCTAAGTTGATAAGGAAAGATGGACACGATAAGACATAATAGATTTCAACATAAGCTTGAGATTAAGGGACACATGATCCATAACAATTGTTTATTCATTATCATAACATCCACCGCGTAGTCATGAGAGATTTAGCCTGCATGGCTTAGTGTTCATTACAAAAAGTAGATTTAACATAACTTTCCATTATTAATAAACTAAGCGGATATACCCGTCTTCGTTCTTGATCATTAGATCTTTATTCTTCAAAGGGAGTGGTGTTTTTGGTGTTTATATGGGTAATGATAAGAGGGTTGGAATGTGTGTGTGTGTTTTGTTGATGAGAGGAATGATTTTAGAGTGAAAATCCGTCCTCTATTTATAGGCTGATTTGGGATGTGAAAAGTGCGGCGCAACACAAAATATTGTGCGGAGCACATGGTGATTAAAATGCAACTGGCTATTAAATATTTATTTGAGAACCGTATGGCGCACACAAAAGATTATGCGGCGCACTTGGGGTGTAAATGCAGTAGCATTAAAGTCTTCATAAATGCTTTATATCAGATAGAAGTGCGGCGCACAAGAAAAAATGTGCGACTTACTTGTGAGTTAATGCAGTGTTGGCTGTCTTTGACTTGAAGGTAAGTGCGGCGCACAATTGTTAAGTGTGGCGCACATTTGGCACATAGAGCATGATTGTTGATCGTTTCTTGAATGATACGTTCTTTATCGTGAGAATGTTTGATTTTGTTGTATTTAGCCTCGGAATGTCTTCAAGTGAACCTGCAAGCAATTTCAGCTATTAAGTAATGAAAGTTCACGAGAAATGATAGAATTTATATAAATAACGCCATAGAAAACATGTATAATTTGAGCGTTATCAAATATAATAGAAGGTTGCTCCTTAATCAAATGTTCGGTTTCTTGAGCAATTAAGCGTGCATCTAAGTTCGGATGGTCTTGAGTAATTTTATAGTGTAAACAAGTATGTGGTCCAATATATTTCGTTATTTCAAAATATCCATTGCGCTTGAGTTTAGAAGCACGAACTTGCCATTTGCAACCAGATTGTGAATGTAGCTTGCATCTAATCTTCCAAATAGTTGGACACGTTTCTACCACCTCAAAATATTTATGTGTCCTGATAGCGTGGAGCTTGATAGCTCTAATCACTTCTTCCTTATCTTTGAAAGATTCTTTTCCTAACTGACGAGTGAAATCATTTTTGCTCACCGAATGTGACACACTCCAATTATCAACCGTAGTCTTATTTATTCCCTCAATATTAGTAAAATTAGAAGGTACTTGAAATTCATTAACAATTTCATCTTCGTCCTCATTTAGTGCTTCAGTTTCATCTCCAAATCCATCTTCTTGAACTTCATCCACATCAATAAATCTATTATTCATTTCATTGTTCATAACAGCAA
Organism: Tanacetum coccineum; assembly: GCA_026074375.1. Taxonomy (NCBI): domain Eukaryota; kingdom Viridiplantae; phylum Streptophyta; class Magnoliopsida; order Asterales; family Asteraceae; genus Tanacetum; species Tanacetum coccineum. The sequence continues at coordinate 6,467 of BQNB010079477.1, read as the reverse complement.
TTCTTGACAATGTGTCGGCATCCTCATTGCCAATCATATCCAAAATGGAATTCATATGGCTCATGTCTTTCTCTAGAAAACGAATTAATAAGCATAAATGTCAACCAGTAAACAACTATCATCGTATTTGAAGTCATAAACAAGTATGAACGTTGTTATCGACTAAGTAAGGACAAGATGAGCCAAACATCAATAACATAGAAGGCCATTTTAGATAATCATTTTTTTTAACTAAACGATGAAATCAACAGGACAAATGCTAAACTAAGCACAAATTAATCATGTATGTGAATTCTATATTCCAAGCTATTTGTACAGTGGGGCTTTTTCACAAGCATGACACAATCACAATCACAATCACTATAAAGAAAATTTTAAAACTCTACGATTCCAGTTTATATGAATAATAATTGAATCTAAGATATTAATGATGCCATATGTAAAATCAATAAAATAAAATATGATACTGTATTGTGTAAAAAGATTCCTTCTCGATATGATTACTCACCATTAAAAAGCATATGCAAGGCTGAAACTAGAGAATGAGTGACGTATGATTTTTCTTTTATAATTTGCAATTTTCTTAATAAATGATATCAAAACATAAGCAATAATGCCATATAATGGATAATATTTTTAAACATGCCATACAATGGTAATTAGTTTTTAAAAAAACAATTACTTGGTAAAAAAACTCCCATCGATTATGTTAGAGCATTCCAAAGAGGACATAAAAACCTTTTATGGGGCAATTTTAGAATTTTTGCGACTCCTAATCTTTTGTGCCAAATCATTAAAAAGTGATGAGTGACAATCGCACAACCACCAAAAGTAAAAAAAAGTGGTGGAGTATACTCGGCGGTCGCTACACAGTCAAATAGACAATTAAAGTTGGTGTGCGCCACTGGATGGAAGACGAATTTTTTTTGACATGGTTTTTGAGACATTGACTTCTTGTTATGATTTCATGTATGACACTTACTACCCAAAACTAAAAAAAAATATTGGTTGATAACATTGGACAACTTAGACAAAATGGGGGATCCAGTTAAAAATTTGGTTGACGGTTGGTTATGACGTATAATAGGTGTTCACCAAGCTCTGGGCTTCGGGCACACTTTACTTGGGCTTTTGGTCCCAACATGGTCACATAACGAAATAGAAGCTTGCAGTAAAACCCAATCTCGCATTGGCCGCGGCCCGAACCCAGCGATCCGTCCGCAGATCCAGTTATAAACGATTCGTCCGCGGCCGTTCACACGATTACCACGGAACCTTGCCCGACAAGGGACCCACTCTGGCCACTACTAAAGCAACCAAAATACTAGAAAACCCTAGTACTAGACACCTATAAATAGGGGTCATAGTGCACCCCAAAAGGTACATAGTTATTCTTATTCTCTTTGATATATGCTCTGACAATATGAATACTTACTCTCACGTCGAAGTCTAATCGTGGGGTCCGTCCCCACGGTAAGGCTAACGGTTTACTTTCAATTATGCAGAAAATCATATCACTTCTCTTGCTCTAGTACAAGATTAAACACTCAAGTCATTTGGAGGCCCGGCCCGACAAAGAATTTCAATACCTTGCCAAACCCGACACGATTTTTGTACTAACAAGTGGCGTCATCCATGGGACGCTTACGCAACCACATTCTTTAAAAAACTCACCATGAGCACTCACGAATAGTAAACCACAATCCATCCCACGTCCGCCGTAAGGAACACTGGGGGAAGGAATGGTCCCCAAGGTCTTGAGGAACCTATGTCCGACGAGGTCCTTAGAGAAATGTGCGACAAAAGCTATCACCAACTTTTGCCGCTCATCGCCGAAAAGATGCAAAAAGAAAAAGAGCAGAAAGACAAACTCAACGCAGTGAAAGCACGACTGATCTATGGCGACGAGTCCGGAATTAAGATAAGAAGCCGTGAAGAATCGCACTACTCTGAATCTAAGACACCAACCGCCCGAACAGAACCAAGAAGAAGGCATGGAGATAGGCATTCCCGAAGCCCATCACCACATGCCAGTGTTTTCAAAAGGCTTAAGAAGTACAGATCCCCTTCACCACTGTCCCGGCCACGGAAGGAATGAGGCGTGTTCAATAGGTTAGGAAGAAAGGAGTTACGTTGTAGTACTCAGTGTCACACGCTAAGACGATGTGGATAATTGCAAGAGGTGATGATAGTCTCATACTTTGGGATGGGTATTGAGTACTTAGAGATTTACTTGGAGCACAAATTCTCTACACCGTTCTTCCAACATTAGCATAAGCTTAAGTCACAAGAATGGGAAATTCTACTTCAGTTTCAAGTTTGGTATAACGGGTTTACTTCATTAATGGTTACTTGAAATAGCCTACAATTAGGTTGG
>BQNB010079476.1:0-30230 GCA_026074375.1 Tanacetum coccineum | reverse complement strand
GCTTATTAATAAGTTTTGGCAAAAAGTTTCTTAATTAAAGTTTCTTAGTTTTGCTTATTTTATAGCTTTTTCAAAAAGAAAAATTTTAAAAATGTTTTCCAAAAAAGGACAGTCACAAGACTCGAACCTGTGACCTTTCCTTCACAACACCAATGCCTTAACCAAAGCGCCCTTGGGACTTTTTCATTATATATGTGTTTCTTTAATATCTTAAATGCAATTTAGTTTTAGTTTATCAGCTTATTTTATTTTTAACAGCTTATATGTTTCAGCTTATTTCGTGATTTTTCCTTATAAACCTTCTTTTTAAATTATACTCCCTCCGTCCCATATTAAATGTCTGCTTTGACTTTTTGAAGTCTTTCTTTTACAACTTTGACATTAAATATTTTTATTTGTGTTATGTAAAACTTGATGCAAAATATATGAATGAATTGAGTTTTAAATGTATTTTTCATTGGTATAATTTTCATCAAGTATTACATAACACAAAGAAAATATTTAAGGTCAAAGTTGAAAAAGAAAGACTTCAAATGTCAAAAGTGGACATTTAATATGGGACGAGGGGAGAAGAATTTTTGTAATTTTTTTTTTAATTTTAGGATTTAGTTTAGTATTTTTAATTTCATTTTTAGTATTATTTAGTTTAAAAAATAGTTTTAATTAGTTTAAAAAAGTCCAAAAAAATATTTTCTGTTTTTGAAAAATTAGTTTAATACATTTAGGTTTAAGAAATTTACATTTTGAGTTTTAAGAGTTTAATTTTGTCATTTTTAGGTAATTAGTTGTGTTTATTTATTAATTGTTTTATCTTTAATTGTCGTTAGGATTTTTAAAAAATTGTTTTTATTATTAGTTTAGCGTGCCTTTATGTGTTTTTCCCTTTGCGTTATTAGTTTTAGAATCCAAAATCAAATCTTTAATGATAATCAAGCTCGATTCGCGACATGAACGTGAATTTCCATTCACCTCTCACCGAGGAGAACGATACTCGTGTTGATTACTTATTATTATTTCCTAAGAATAATTTGTATGATACTTTGCTTATGTATATGTATTATATATATATGTATTAAATGAGAATATCAAAATGGCGCCGCTGCTGGGGTGAGGTGTAGCGATTTTTACAGGATTGTTCGTGTTCGAGCCTTGAAGATCCTTTCCCCGTGAAAGTTTTCGTTTTATATTAAAACCCAAAAATATTTTTCTATTCTATTTTCCTTTTATATTTAAAAATTAAAAATAACCGTTTGTTAATTTTTGTATCGGCTCACCTTTAGTAAACAAACTATAAGAGAGGTATAAGGAGGTTCGATCCGATGGGGAAACATACTAAATTTTTTGTAACTTAGGACCCCAAAAGGGAGTCTGCAAAAAGGTTTTTTACGCCAGAAAATGGGATCAACAAAATTGACCATATCGATCCGAAAGTAAGGAGTTTTAGGGAAAACACCATGCAAACTTAACCAATTTTCTTACAAAATAAAAATACAAAATACCTCGCTACTTGGGGAATAGCATTCAAATAAAACGGTTTTCGGATCAAAAGGTACAAAAATGAGCCAATGCTTTTGAAAATCGGATCAAAACAAAAACAAAAACCATATATAAGGGGAATCCTTTTTTTAAGCTTGCTGTTATCGAGGGCAAAAACCTTTAAATAAAATCAAAATCCAAAAACTGACATTCTTTCATTATTGGGAGCGCAACTAGGGAAACAGACAAGGGGAGTATTTTGACAAACCTGGCATTTACTTCACTATGGTTTTGGCATTGTTGCATGTACGGGGGGTGGAACACTTCTCAAAAAGGCCTGTTACATTCAACAATCCCTTCCTTTGGGCCAATAGGGGACAATGTTTCATGAAAAGTTTAGGGCAAAGGGTCTTAATTTCATGCCAAAAAAGTGAACTGCTAAATTCAACACAGGTTATGGGGGGGGGGACCTCTTAAAAAATAATAGGCTTCTGCTAAGGTACAAAGAGTGGGAATACAAAACGCGGGCAAAACCTTTAAAAAAACAAAATTAACCATTCAAACTTGGTAAAAACTATTGAAAAAGGACCATTTATCACAATTTACTTTCCAATCTCCCTTCAAATCAGGGGTTTCATTCTCAACATAAAAATGCCCACAAAAACGATTCATATACCTTGTCACTTTCGGTAATATTGGCATTTCAATGGTCATTTTTTACGAAATGACGGGGGGAGGGACTGGAGGCGCGTCCGCAAACCTGTTTATTCGGACCGGAACCTTTCTGGTCGGGAATAATAGAATGAATAAAAGGGGTAAATTAAAATTCCATCCCACTTTTAGCATGGAGAGGCGTCACACACTTATCGGTTTTGCCCCATTTTTTAAAAAGTTCATAAGGCTTTCTTGATCAGGAAAAAAACAGGACAATTCATTTAGAAAGTAACTAATGTCGGCCAAGTATCCAAAAAAACTACGTAACAATTGGGCCATTATAAAAAATTGCCTTATTTCATGTAAGTAGATACTATGCGGGTCTCGCTTCATTTAGTTTTTTTCAAATAAAGGGAGCAATTGGCCACTGGGTTTTGGGACCTTAGAAATAACCACCAAAAATATGGCCCACTCCAGGGAAGGGGGCCATCACACTCAAAAAAACGTAGGGAAAAAACTTTTATTTTAAAAAAAAATAGGTAAATCGCCATAAAACAGGGGGAGGGCCCTCGAATTACCTTTATAAAGCCTTTTAAGATGGTCAAAAAGCCCTTTGGACAAACACCTTTACTTGTCAAATGAAGGAAATCGTGGGGGGGATCCTTACAAACCACCTTCATTTTTTTTAAATTCAATTAAATGGAAGGCGATTTTTTAGAACTAAACAATTCCGAATAAAAAAAACGGCCGATATTAAACAGGGATGCTTAACACGTGGAAAAAACTGCGAAATTTGTGTCTGAAATTAGTTTGAATAGGTCGTTGGCAAGCGAATAAATCGCCTCAAATAAAATTTTTGATGGGGGTCTATTTTTTATGCCGCTTTATTGTAAACAAATATTCTTTTAACCCCAAAAAAAGGTTCAACTTTTCAGTCACAAGGGGAAAAGCTGGTGGGGGACAAACACTTCTTTCCCATTAGATATTTATCCTAAATTTTATTGATTTCCCCCCGTCTGTTTTAAAAATAAAGGGGAAAACAATATCGCGTGCCGAAAAAGGAATGGGGGAGGGACCAAAAATGCTGGCTCAGGACTGCTGTTTTATTCAAATAATAGTATCATCAAAAGTAAAACGGACAACAAAGTAACCAATAAAGAGGTTTTTGTTAAAACCTGATTTCATTTAAAGGGCGGGGCGACTTTGGGGAATTTTTGTTTAACTCGGGCGCATTTTAGGGGGGGGACATGTCCAGAAGGGGCATAAAAAAACCATCCACTTCGGTTTCATTCACATCTCGATGGTTTTGGAAAAGTTGTCTTTCCATTTTACCATCCTCCCAGGGTCGCATCCGAAATATTTGATGATTTATCCACTCCTTTAAAAAGAAAATTCTAGAAAAAAAATGTTAGGAACCATGGTAGTGGCTGGGTCATGTAAGGATCCATTCAACACCTTCAATTGCGGAAATTAGGCAGAAAAATCGATACTTTGTTCCAATAAACTCCAACCGTTATTCTTTTCTCAAGCTCTAACATCAATACACATTCCAAAAAGGGTCCCCCCAAATGGTTTAGGTAACCAAAAACATAGGCAGAGTACTGCACAACGGACTCAACTCTAGTCCGGAATCAAAACCCTTTATTCCAAAAATCTTCAGGTCAACTTGTCTCTAAATGCTCCGCAAAAATCCTTCGGATTCTATCCGGGATTGTCTGTTTTGGGTAAAGCTCAGAAAAAAAACCTGGGACTAAAAATCGGGGGTTGGGCAAAATATTGAAATGTACTGCTCCATAGCCGGTCGGGTGAAAAATCCAGGAGGTATGGTCAAAAGGGGGATCAACTCTCAGCTAAAAATCAATCTTCCTAAAAATAAGCATTGCTGAACTTGTAGGGGGTGCTTTACATGATTAATCTAGTTTTTATTTTCTACAAACCACCTTTTCTTCTACAACCACAAGAGTAAACACATAAGGACTGGTTTTAATAAGTCCCTCAAAAATAGTCTTCTTTATAAACAAATTAGAACCCTCTGCCTGTGTCTAACGAGAATCAAAGGAACTAAAGTAATGTTCACACCATCCTTCTTAAAGTTGTAAGTGTTTTGGAACCCATCATGTTTTGTTTTTCTATCAAATTGCTAAGGACGCCCTAATAGAATGTGAGCCGCATCCATTGGTATAACTTTACACCATACTTCATCTTTATAACTTTTACCAATAGAAAACTGCACAAGACAATGTTTACTGACTTTAATAGTGTTCCCTTTTTTTAACCAAGTTAACTGGTACGGTTCAGGATGGTCTTCCGTCTTCATTCCTAACTTCTCAACCCTATATGTAGAAATTACATTCTCGCAACTGCCCCCATCTATAATCATATCACAATTTTTTCCCTTGGAAGTACACTTGGTTCTAAACATGTTGTTACGAAGCCACGAATTAGCACCAATAGATTTTGAAACAGCCATATTTAAGACTCTCTGAATAACCAACGCCTCTCTAAGATCAGGATGTACCAACTTGTTGGAAACAAGAAAAGTATCGGTCACTTCCAAGTTGTAATAGTCTTAGCCCGTAGTTTAACATATGATTAGTCTAGTAAGCTAGTCTGGCCCAAGGCCCATGGAAAGCCCATTAAGGCTCATGGCCGGCCATGTATGTAAGTTATATACCCTCTCCATGCCTTGGAGAGGGTGGTTGGTTAGTTGTTTCATTTTCACATTTTTACACACTTAATATTCATATTACTTTCTCTCTCTAGAAACTTTCCAACCCACTTCTCTCTCCAGTTCTTGCATAATATCATTAGAGATTACTAGTATTCTTCAATTGGTATCAGAGCCATGGAGTGGTGTATTTAGTTTTTGTGTTTGTCTTTTGATTTGTGTTTAAAACCTTTACAAAGAGCAAAATTTTGATTTAAATTTTTCGGGTTAAAAAACCTTAAAGTTTTCATTTTTATTGTTCCTATAGGGTTAGTAACACTAGTTGTATAAGATTTTTTGCAAAAAACCCATAAAAAATGTGTCTTTTTGAGTTTTGAAAATTTGGGTTTCGTCTCAGTTATAACCGAACTAGTTTTTATCTGTTGGAACCGAACCAGAAGATCGAACGTGTTAACCGAACTAGTAGAACCGAACGAGTCGATTTTAGTTAGAACCAAACGAGTTTTTATCAGTTGGAACCGAACTAGTTTGTTTAGTTGGAACCGAACTAGTTTACTTTAGTTGGAACCGATCTAGTTGTTTGCCAGTTAGAGCCGAACTAGTACTTTTCAGTCCTAACCGAACCAGTTTACGACTTTGAGAGCCGAACTAGTTGGAAACCAGTTGGAACCGAACCAGTTGGAACCAAACCAGTTGGAACCGAACTAGTAACTTTCTAATTAAAACCTATCAACTCAAATTTTCTAAATTATACGGTTCTTTCTTTGACTTGTAAAATCCCGTGAAACATTAACTTGTTTTCTGGTTTTGTCGAGAATTGTAAAATCCTGTGTAGTTTTAAGACTCAACAATCACACATTCAAACACAATTTCTTTCTACCACCGATCGATCAATTAGTAATCTTTTTGATACCACATTATCAATGACGACTCTTGCTAATAAATCACTTCTCTCGGATGGTGACAATAAACCACTGATGCTTGAAAAACATTTGTATGATTCATGGAAAAGCATAATGGAACTTTATATGATGAATAGACCACATGCAAATGAAGTTTCTTTTGATGCATGAACGTAACTCTGATCCTCATGCTTAAGTTGCATCTCACCATATAACACTTATCAAAGCTCATCAACACACTTACCAAAAACTCAACTTTACCACCATCTTCAATAATCCATCCCATATTATGGTTCACCTTATCAGTCTCAATAAAACTCACTTATCAATTATCAAGAAAGGGAAAAAAAAGGAATAAAAACACCTCTTTCATAACGTTACCCATCTAAATGATTTTTTAATCAATACAATACACCACAATGTTTAGTCTCCCTTCCCCCCACCCAACACCATCCCTCAATTGGAAAATCCTCCCCAAATTACCAACAATCTGAATTTTTCCCACAAGACTCGGCTAGTGTTCCAGTTTCCAGAAAGGGTGATGATCCCATTGATGCCATCAATCACATGATGTCGTTTTTTACTGCAGTTGTCACCTCCCGTTATCCCACTACCAATAATCAGCTGAGAAACTCGTCTAACCCTAGGCAACAAGCTACCATCAATAATGGAAGAGTGACACTACAACCAATTCAGGGGAGACAAACTTCTTTTGCTGCGGGTACTTCAAGGATTTACAGTCTAGGAGCAAGTGGAAGCAATTCCGAAAAACAAAAGATGGTTATTTGCTACAACTGCAAAGGGGAAGGTCACATGTCCAGACAGTGCACCAAACCAAAGAGAAAAAGGGATGATTCGTGGTTTAAGGAGAAAGTGTTGCTGGTACAAGCTCAAGCACATGGTCAAATTCTGAATAAGGAGGAACTAGCTTTTTTGGTAGATCTAGATATTCCTGAAGGTCAAAGCACACAAACTGTCATTACTCACAATGCTGCGTATCAAGCTGATGATTTGGATGCATATGACTCTGATTCTAACGAACTCAACTCTACCAAAGTTGCTCTCGTGGCGAATTTATCTCATTATGGTTCAGATGCTCTTGCTGAGGTACACAATCATGATAATATGAATAATAATGTGGCACATCAAGCTGTGCAGGTGATGCCGTCTTCTTAACAGTCGAATGTTGTGAATCATTCAAAGACTGAAATAACCAGTGATAGCAATATCATTCCTTATTCTCAGTATGTGATTGAATCACAACAAGTAACTGTTCAGAATTCTAACTCCTCTGCACAACAAGATGATTTGTAATTGAACAGCTTAAAACCCAAGTAGCTAATTGTACCAAGACCAATCTGGAAAATAAGAGTGTCAATGATACCTTAACTGCTGAGCTTGAAAGATATAAGGAACAAGTTAAAGTTTTGAAAGAAAGACAAAATGGTGACTTAAGGAGTAAGGATAACGTTTCAGACACATGTGCACAGTCTCTAGAGATTGATCTTCTTAAACAAACTCTTTCAGAACATTTAAAAGAACAGGAATCTTTATACTGAACGGTTACTCTTCAAAAATGATTTTAAGAAAGAAGAATCTATGAACATTGATAGTAGAAATAGCTCTAAAAGAGCAGATCAAACATCTATATAATATTGTTTTTAAAAAGAGATCAACTGCACAAACTTTCACATGTGACCAAACCTCATTTTCTATGATAGTACCACTAAACAAGCTCTAGGTTTTCAAAATCCCTTCTATCTGAAGAAAGCTCAGCAGTCAAAACCAAAGCTATATGTTGGTGATATTATTGTTCAAACTAATCCTATTGAGATTCCTGATTCAGAAGAAACCTTAGCACTTGCTGAAGAGAGTCATTCCAAAATGCTTTCAAAACATAAGGATAATATGATGTTAGAAAAGGAAAAGCAAGTTGATACCACACCAATAGATTATGTTGCTCTTAACAAAGATTTTTTGACACGATTTGTTCCACAAACTGAATTATCTGCTGAACAAGCCTTTTGGTCTAAGAATTCTATGAATTCTTTAGAACCCACACTTTCTATTAGACCCACCAATGTTGAGGTTCCAAAAGAACTTCCTAAAGTCAGCATGGTTAACACGAGTTTGAAAAAACTTAAATACCATCTTGCTAACTTTGATGTGGTAGTCAAAGAAAGGACCACACCCACAGCTATCACTGAGGGTTCGTGGGGTTTCGAACATACAAAAGCTTGTTTTAGGGATGAAATAATTCCATTTGTAAAAGCTCTGAAGGACTTATTTAGTACATTCAACCAACATTTGGTTGATGAACTTTCTGAAGTCCAAAATGTCTTCTATCAAATGGAACAGGCTGTGGAACAACATCGTATTGAGTCAAAAACATTTGAAGTTAAGATGAATCAAGTTTTGAACGAAAATGAACGACTCTTGGAACAAGTGATGAGCAAAGATATTGTGAACTTACTTGTTAATCCTTCCGTGGAGAATGATTCTGTGAATGTGCATGAATGTCAAAAGTGTCTCAAACTTGAGACTGAGCTTCAAACGGATTTTGTTAAAAGGGAAACTTACGATAAACTGTTCACATGTTGACGAAACCTCAGTTTTTCTATGATAATACCACTAAACAAGCTATAGGTTTTCAAAATCTCTTCTATCTGCAGAAAGCTCAGCAGTCGAAACCAAAGCTATATGTTGGTGATATTATTGTTCAAACTAATCATATTGTGATTCCTGACTTAGAAGAGACCTTAGCACTTGCTGAAGAGAGTCATTCCAAAACGCTTTTAAAACATAAGGATAATATGATGTTAGAAAAGAAAAAGCAAGTTGATATCACACCGATAGATTATGCTACTCTTAACCAACTTTATAAAAAAAAATTCAACACGATTTGTTCTACAAACTGAATTATCTGCTGAACAAGCCTTTTGGTCTCAGAATTATGTGAATTCTTTAGAATCCACACTTTCTATTAGACCCACCAATGTTGAGGTTCCAAAAGAACTTCCTAAAGTCAGCATGGTTAACACGAGTTTGAAGAAACTTAAACACCATCTTTCTAACTTTGATGTGGTAGTCAAAGAAAGGACCACACCCACAACTATCATTGAGGGTTCGTGGGGTTTCGAACATATGAAAGCTTGTTTTAGGGATGAAATAATTCCATTTGTACAAGCTCTGACGGACTTATTTAGCACATTCAACCAACATTTGGTTGATGAACTTTCTGAAGTCCAAAATGTCTTCTATCAAATGGAACAGGCTGTGGAACAACATCGTATTGAGTCAAAAACATTTGAAGTTAAGATGAATCAAGTTTTGAACGAAAATGAACGACTCTTGGAACATGTAATGAGTAAAGATATTGTGAACTTACTTGTTAATCATTCTATGGAGAATGATTATGTGAATGTGCATGAATGTCAAAAGTGTCTCAAACTTGAGACTGAGCTTCAAACGGATTTTGTTAAAAGGGAAACTTACGATAAACTGTTCAAAAGTTTTACCATTCTTGAAAAACATTGCATCTCTTTAGAAGTTGACACTCAACTTAAACAGGAAATTTTTCAAAGGGAAAATTCTGTTTCAAATCAAAGTGTTCCAAGTTTTGATCAATTGTTTGAATTAAATGAATTGAAAGCTCAGTCCCAAGAGAAAGACACGGTAATTAAGAAGTTGAAAGAGAGAATCAAATCTCTTAGTGGAAATATGGATAAGGATAAGATCAAACAGGACTTAGAAGAGATTGAAACCATAAATATTGAATTGGATCATAGGGTGACAAAGCTTATTGCTGAGAATGAGCATTTGAAACAGACCTATAAGCAACTTTATGACTCGATTAAACCAGCACGTATTCGATCAAAAGAACAATGTGATGATTTAATTAATCAAGTCAATATAAAGTCTGCGGAAATTTCTGATTTAAATGCTAGTCTTCAGGAAAAGGCTTTGGCAATAACAGCACTTAAGGATGAATTAAGGAAACTTAAAGGAAAAGCCCTAGTTGATAATAATGTTTCAAACCACCCTAGTGATCCAGAGTTGCATCAAGTTAATGTGGAACCAATAACCCCCAAATTGTTGAATAAAAGGACAGCTCACTCTGCCTATATTAAGCATTCTCAGGAAGAAGCCGCAGTTCTTAGGGATCTAGTCGATCATATTAAAGCTAATTATCCCTTAGATCCACTCTTAGAATCTGCCTGTAAGTATACTAAACTAATTCAGGAGATGCTTTCTAAAATCAGTAAAACCTGTCCTAGTATCAACAGTTCTGGAGAACAATTAGTGGCTGTGACCCCGATGAACAAAGTCAAAAGAGTTAGATTCACTGAGCCCGTCACATCCTCAAGAAACACAAAAACAGCCCATACCTCAAACCTAGCTTCTAACAAACCTATGTTGTCTTCTACAGGAGTAAAACAGTCTACTAGTGCTAGCGGATCACAGCCTTCAGGCAATACAAAGAAAGATAAGATTCAGCAAACACAAAGTAGAATTCTGAAGAATAAAGTAGAAGCCCACTCCAGGAAAGTAAAATCTAGTTTGAAAAATAAAGATCATGTTGTTGAACCAAAAGGAACTGCTCTTGTGCAGCATTCCAAGCTTAATGTGAATTCTGACCTTAAATGTGTTAAGTGTAATGGTTGCATGCTTTCTGATAATCATGATTTGTGTGTTCTTGATTTTATCAATAATGTGAATGCTCGTGCTAAATCTAGATCTGTTAAGAAAAATTCAAAGAGAAAAGTTTGGAAACCAACAGGAAAGGTGTTTACCAATATTGGATATATCTAGAGACCTACTGATCAAACCTTCACTATAGTAGGAAATGCGTGCCCTTTAACTAGGATTACCATAACTACTGAAGTGCCCCTTAGGAAATCATCTGCTCTAGATAATAAAACACCTAAACCTGTCGTCACATTAGTTTACTCAAGGAAACCTAGGAAGTCTAAAACTAGTGTTCCTGTTAACAATTATAAGGTTATTAAATCTGTAACTGCTAACAATTTGGAACCCAGTCAATCCCGGGGATCCATAGTTTCCAATGTTCCATCTTCCTCTCTTGATGAGTGCAGGTCGTCCAACTTGTCCTCTGGTATTTGGACTCCGGCTGCTCCAAGCATATGACCGAAGATTGCTCTCAGCTCACCAATTTCGTCAATAAGTTCTTGGGTACAGTCAGATTCGGCAATGATCATGTAGCAAAGATTATGGGTTATGGAGACTATCATATTGGGAATGTTACAATTTTAAGGGTTTATTATGTTGAAGGACTTGGGCATAATCTATTCTCTGTGGGGCAATTTTGTGATTCCAATCTTGAAGTTGCGTTTCGTCAACACACCTGCTACATTCGTAATCTAGAAGATGTTGATTTATTAACTAGATCTCGAGGGGACAATCTTTATACACTTACTCTTGGGGATATGATGGCGTCCTCTCCTATCTATATCTTGTCAAAGGCCTCTAAAACCAAGTCTTGGTTATGGCATCGTCGTCTCTCTCATTTGAACTTCGGGGCTATTAATCATCTTGTCAGACATGGTCTTGTTCGAGGTCTCCCTAAGCTCAAGTTTGAAACGGACCATTTGTGTTCTGCATGTGCATTAGGCAAGAGCACGAATCAAGAAAAACTCTATCTGTTGCACATGGATCTGTGTGGACCAATACGTGTCGCGAGTGTTAATGGAAAGAAGTACATCCTTGTTATTGTCGGTGATTACTCTCGATTTACATGGTTAAAATGCTTGCAATCAAAAGATGAAGCTCCAGCTTTTATTATCAATTTTTTGAAGATGATCTAAGTACGACTTAAGGAAACCGTCCGACGCATCAAAACAGATAATGGAACTGAGTTTGTTAATCAGACATTGCGTGAATATTATGAGAAGGTTGGCATCTCTCATAAAACATATGTTGCCCGCTCTCCACAACAAAACGGTGTTATTGAAAGACGAAATCATACGCTAATTGAAGCAGCCCGCACTATGTTAATTTATGTAAAAGCTCATTTTTTCTATGGGCCGAAGCGGTTGCTACAGCCTGTTATACCCAAAATATTTCCATGATACGCCGTTGACACGGTAAAACACCATACGAGCTTATGCACAACAAACCTCCTGACCTATCGTATCTTCATGTGTTTGGTGCACTCTGCTACCCAACGAATGATAGCGAGAACTTGGGCAAGTTACAACCAAAGGACAATATAGGTATTTTCATTGGCTTTGCACCCACAAAGAAAGCATTCCAGATTTACAACAGACGTACCAGATGAATAATTGAAACCATTCACGTTGACTTTGATGAGCTGACCGCAATGGCTTCTAAACACAGCAGTTCAGGACCCGCACTTCATGAAATGACTCCTGTAACAATCAGTTCAAGACTCATTCCAAACCCTCATCCTTCAACACCGTGTGTACCACCTTCAAGAACTGACTGGGATATGTTGTTTCAACCATTGTTCGATGAATTATTTAATCCCCCACCTAGTGTTGATCATCAAGCCCCTGAAGTCATTGATCCAATTGATAAAGTAGTAGCTCCAGTACCCGCTGTATCAACCAGTTCACCTTCCTCTACTACAGTTGACCAAGATGCACCATCACCAAGAAACTCTCAAACAATACCTAAAACTCAACCTCCCATCATTCCTAACGATGTTGAAGAAGACGATCATGATATTGAAGTTGCACATATAGGTAATGATCCGTACTTTAGCCTCTCAATTCTAGAAATCCCCTCTGATCAATCTTCATCGTCGGATTCTATTCATACAATTGTGCATACCGATCACTAAATTTCTGAACACAATAGCAAATGGACTAAGGATCACCCACTTGAAAATATAATTGGTGAACTCGATAGACTAGTTTCCACAAGGCTGCAGTTACATGAGCAAGCTCTTTTCTGTTACTACGATGCTTTCCTCACTGCTGTTAAACCCAAGACATATAAAGACGCGTTGACTCAATCCTGCTGGATCGAAGTAATGCAAGAAGAGCTCAATGAGTTCGAACGCCTTGAAGTATGGGAGCTCGTACCCCGACAAGATAAAGTTATGGTTATTACTTTGAAGTGGATATACAAAGTGAAACTAGACGAACTGGGAGGTATACTAAAGAACAAAGCTCGATTAGTGGCTCATGGTAACCGTCAAGAGGAGGGAATCGATTTTGAAGAGTCTTTTGCTCCGATTGCAAGATTAGAGGCTATAAGGATTTTTCTCGTGTTTGCTGCTCATATGAACATGGTCGTCTACCAAATGGATGTGAAGACTGTGTTTCTGAATGGTAATCTCCGAGAAGAAGTTTATGTTAGCCAGCCGGATGGGTTTGTGTGTAACACCCCCAAAAATAGTCACAACGCAGCGGAATACCACATGGAGTGCTACTTCATAATACACAGCGCTAGATACAAGAGAACGACCTCTAAATGTGATATCCCAAGACTTCTCCAAAGGTTCAGTGGATCCCACATTGTTCATACACAGAGACGGCAAGGAACTACTTCTGGTACAAATATATGTCGATGATATCATCTTTGCTGCATCTCACTGAACATTGAGAACTATTTGGCTAAAATCATGGTGTTTCAAAATTTAAGATGTCAATGAATGGTAAAATTTTTCATATTTATTGGATTAAAGATTTTTCAAAATCCCATAGGCATCTTGTATTACCCCTTCTAAATATCACAAGAATCATTAAAGAAATACGGTTTTGATCTCTTGTGACCCTGTGGATAAACTCCCATGGTGGAGAAATCCCAAACTGGATGAGGATAAAAGAAGGAAAAGCCGTTTAGAATACCCACCCTCCTTTATCTCACAGCCAGTAGACCTGACCTACAATTTGCTATATGCATGTGTGCTCGGTATCAGGATCGGCCTACCGAAAAGTACTTAAATATAGTAAAAAGGATCTTTCGATATCTAAAAAGAACCGTTAATCAGGGACTATGGTATCCGAAGGATTCTTAGATTGCTCTAACAACATTTGCAGATGCGGATCATGCTGGTTGTCAAGATACACGCCGTAGCACATCTGGTAGTATGTAATTTCTAGGAGAAGTTACAACATGTCATCAAAGGGAGAAGTTTTGAAAACATTTGTTAGCTGGTCATCAAAAAGGCAGAAAAGCGCTGCGATATCTAGTACGGAAGCTGAATATATTGCTATGTCGGGATGTTGTGCTCAAATTCTTTGGATGAGATCACAGCTTACCGTCTATGGCCTTAGATTCAATAAAATTCCAATGTATTGTGATAACAAAAGCGCTATTGCATTAAGCTGCAACAACGTTCAACATTCCAGGTCAAAGCATATAGACATCAGATTTCACTTTATCAAGGAGCATGCTAAGAATGGGGTGATTGAACTTCACTTTGTTAATATAGAGTATCAACTGGCGGACATCTTCACAAAAGCCCTTGTAAGAGAAAGAATTAAATTCCTTATCAACAAGCTGGGAATGCGGAGTTTTACGCCGGAGACTCTGAAATAATTGGCAGATGAAGTTGATGAATAGTGGTGGTACCTATTCAAATATCCTGTATCATATGTATATATATTCAAACCATAAAAACCAAAAAGATTTTTCATTTTTCAAAATTTTTTATAAAAACAAAATACAAAAATATAAAATTTTAAAAACCAAAGAAAAAATTAAAAAATGAAAAAATATAAAAAGAGGTAATAATGGCATGTCTTCTGAAAATCGATAACATTTACGGTCTTAGAAATGTCATTCAATAATGATACGAGCCTGTAAATGAAGTTCGAGCAGAAGTTCCAAATGTTTTCAAAACATGCCAAATGGCTTGTTAATATTTCAGATAGCAACCTGGTCATCATCTAAAGGCCAAGTATGCCTGTCAAAAAGGGAACTTGACCTCTCAACGGGAATTTATTCTCGGGCATGGTCTACTTTATGACCATGCAAAGACTTGTGTTTACTTTGCAACACAACCCGTGCTCCTTATGTACAATAAGTGTACGTGTCAGTGCATTTATTTATCAAAATAAGAGAAATCTTATTTTTATTGTTAAAAAGTTATCTTCATAATGAATCAGTGTTTTCAGTAATCACAAAAAGATTTTCAAAGACAATTCGACCACTCAAACAATGACAACAGCTCTTTAAATAGAAAACGGGTCATCATTTGAGGGGGAGAATGTGTCATCCAATAATCTTTTCAAACGGTCTTTATCAAATAAGTCATGGAATAAACGGATACAGTTTTGGATAATGACGGATAACAATTTCAAGGGGATTAATTTATATTAACTACAAGTGCTTTATATGTCATTTGTTTAAATCTTTATGAACTTATTTGCAATTTGAGACTTAGTGAAATCAGGCCTTAAACTACATTCGATCAATATTGCCAACATCTCATAGTTTGTAAAAGACTTAGGAATGCTTGGAAATACTTTCATGTTTTAAAATCTTTATAGTTGATTCTCACGGAATAGAATTAACCTTATTAATTCTTCAAACATGATCTTATGTATATGTACGTACAAGGTTTTGCTGATTCCGAGGTATCGAAACCAGCAAGGGGGAAGGAGTAGATGTATTCTTGATAGTGTCCTTGGCCTTCTTTTTAGGTTAGCTTATTTTATCTTTTGAGGTTAGCTTCTTTTAATCTTAGGCCTTTTTGAATCTATCGGGTGCATTATTTCAATCACATGGTGGAAGAGACATCTCGTCATTAGTCAGTATGTATCATTTGAGTCCCCAGGGGGAAGTGTTGGGAGTATAATTATTTAAAACGTGAGAAGAATTCTATTTGATTTAAGTAATGTCTTACCGAATCGTCCATCTCTAAGCTTATTCTTAAAATGAGTTAGAAATATTTGTTAAAAGAGGTACACTTAGGTATGATGATTCCTTAATTTAGTCAATATTCCTGACAGAAAGAAATGTGTACAATTTGGACTTATTACTTAGTGGTTTCATTTTCGACAATTAGAGGACTTAATTGTTTACATCCGGGACTTAGTTGACTTTGGTGTTTCAATTTATATCATCGCTATCCTGAAGAGAGAAATGCGCTCATCCGGGACTTAATTGACTTTGGTGTTACGGTATCAAGTTCTTGAAAGGGTTAATTATGTACTTCGGATATCTGGGCTTTATACATTCAACAGCTTGATGCGGCTTGCAAGAAAGTTTTGAATCTACTCAAGAAAGGATTGTTGGTTTAAGGGGAAGCTAAGACAACATCAACATAGACATCACCAACCACACAAGCTCAAGTTACATATGTATCTAAATCTGTTTCATACTCGAAGTTTGGAGCAAAGACTTTCGTAACTTGGAAAGGAAATTTAAGCACTGCCGATAGAGTGCTTGGACAGGAGAAAGAACAGAATTGGCAACTTCTTGAAAGAAAGAAGGTTAATGAGGAGCTTAGAAAAGTTCGTGTGAGATTGAACAAGAGACCTACAGCTGCTCGAAAAAGGACCATATGATTTATCATATGTTATCCTCATCTTTATAAGGTCAATCCTAGTACATAGAAAAACATGTGAATATGTATAATAATGTAGTGTAACTTATGTGATAAGACGGAGTGCTCTCGAGTACAAAATTTTCAAGACTTTCTTAGTAAATTTCAAAAATTTTCAAATTATTGTATCAGCAATCTTCCTTAGATACCCTCAATTATAAGGGGGAGCAATTAAAACTTCTTATATGATAATATGTAACATTTTGTTCCCCTGAACGTTAACATTAATATCCAAATATAACAGATTAACCATTTGGATAAGGGGAGAAAATGTGATTAAACTGGATATAACTTGTATTGAAAGATGTGATCATATAAAATGGACTCAATGCACTCCCACCACTTCAGCATGTACTAAAATACGATTACGATGCGACATGTTACAGGGGGTAGCTTTTTGTGATGATGAAAAGACTCTCAAAGTGTAAATCTTTTGATATTTATATCAAACAATTTGATTGAAATTTTCAAATGTTTTTGGAAGGATTGTGATGAAATACCAAAAAGACCGACCATGTACTTAAATTTATGAAGTTATAAGGCGGTTAGGCTTAGGTATTCAAATCCTATGATCCAGCCAAAACCGGAGGATCTCCCAGGGATATCCACTAGTTAGTGTAGAAGTCCTTAGGTATGATACAAAAGGAGATAAAGGAAATCGAAATAAGCCGACTGAGATGAGCTAACACTAGAATCAAACCCAACCAGGTGTAGTTATGATCCTCAGTAAAGCATTGAAGGGGTTGAAGAATGAAAAAGAAATGGAAAGATAAAGGGTGAAAAGAAAGAAGCCCTCTAACACTTAGGCAGAAACCGAGTCAATACATAATCAATACATAATCTGTCAATACATAACCGAGTCATGGACCCAGTGACGCTAAGCACAACCCTCCCCAGCCACTCAAGGTCTCTCAAACAACGGACTCTTGTTTCATTCCTCATGGAGATTACACGCATTTCTATTGACTTTCTCACTCTGAGTTAGTCGATATTGAAAAAGGTGGCCAGTCTGGCTCTAAGCCACCTATCACTAAAACAAAAGTGCATATTGATCTAGAGCAAAAGAGATCATCCATAAATCTCCATTAGGACACGTGTCAAAATTAACTTGCTTGATCACCAAAGACTCTTGTTTCATTTCTTACGGAGATTACACACATTTCAATTAACTTTCTCACTTCGAGTTAGTTGATATTGAAAAGGTGGTAGTCTGCTCTAGCCTCCGATCACTAAAATCAAAGTGCACTATTGAGTCTAGATCCAAAAGAGATCATCCATAAATCTCATTAGGACACTTGTCAAAATTATGCTTATTATCTCACACAATGTGAATAATGAGAAATTCTACAAGAATCAAACTTGTTCTAGGTTATGAATTAACGGTTAATGATGAATTTTTGAAATAATTAACACTCTCGATGTGTCACAAAACCACTTTAGCAAGTGACACAGCGATTGATTTTGAAATTGTTTTACTATTTCAATCGGTGAGACAGTAACTCACTGGTTCACTCTTATCGTGTTGTCTGCTTTGAGACGTTCTGATAATGAGAACATATGTGTTAGAAAGATTCTATACCTTAGCTTTAAATCCTTTCAAGGAGATTCTTCTTAAATTGAATCTACCTGATCACAGGCCGATCCTCATAGATTCGAAGGTTACTCCAACCAAACACGGGCAAATGACAAAGCCATATTCGTCCCCCCGCTATATTGCTAAATGTTTTAATGCAGGATACTTAAAGATGGTGGTGAAGGTACATGATTCCAGCTGGCTCACAAGATTCATAACCACATGCTTATACCTAACCGACAAAACATAAAGACATCATGAAAGCTCAAGTACATGTTTTAAGACTTCTGCTACTCTGATACCGAACGTCTTTCTCAAAGTGATGAAGTGTTAAAGTTAAAGAACTTCAAGAAAGATGAAACATTAAAGCTTTCCAAGTCAACGAATCAAGATTCGTATGAGCATGTCGGTCCAGAAGTCACAAGATCACAAGATGACAAAGTCACAAGATGGCGAAACGAGATTATGCTTGGTTGATGATCTCACAGTGCTCAAGATCACATCTACACTTACACATAAAGATAAAGGAACAAGCTCGAGCCTAAAGTCAACGATTACTACAACATATTCACAAGGGAAAATCAAGAAATGAAGTTTACGAGCTAAAGACGAAAGATGTAGCATAGTATGCTAAGTTTAAAGTTTTGTAAATTGGAGTGACCTCCCTTAGGGGGGGATTGTTAGGAATAAGAAAAGTATCGGTCACTCCCAATATATACTAGTCTTAGCCAATAGGTTAACATATGATAAGCTTAGTAAGCTAATATGGCCCAAGGCCCATGGAAGCCTTAGTAAAGCCCATGGCCAGCCTTGTATGTAGCATATATACCCTCTCCATGCCTTGGAGAGGGTGGTTGGTTGTTTCATTTCTCATTTCACATACATAATATTATTATCATCTATTCCATATTACATTCTCTCTTAAGAAACTTTCCAACCCACTTATCTCTCTAGTTCTTGCATAATATCAAAGATTACTAAATACTAGTAATCTTTGATATTATGCAAGAACTAGAGAGATAAGTGGGTTGGAAAGTTTCTTAAGAGAGAATGTAATATGGAATAGATGATAATAATATTATGTGTGTGAAATGAGAAATGAAACAACCAACCACCCCCTCCAAGGCATAGAGAGGGTATATATGCTACATACAAGGCCGGCCATGGGCTTTACTAAGGCTTCCATAGGCCTTGGGCCATATTAGCTTACTAAGCTTATCATGTGTTAACCTATGGGCTAAGACTAGTATATATTGGGAGTGACCGATACTTTTCTTGTTCCTAACAAAACCTACTTACATCAAAAGCTTTTATAAGTAAATCTGCAACATTCTTGTCAGTATGGATTTTAACCATTTGAATCAACTTCTTTTCATTGTAATCCCTAATAAAGTGATGTCTAATCTCTATATGCTTTGTTTTTGAATGAAAAACAGGATTTTTAATTATGCAAATAGTATTGTTATTATCAGTAAAGATTTTGGTATGCAAGAAATTATACCCATAATCAAGTAATTGATTCTGAATCCAAAGCACTTGTTCATAGCAACTTGAAGCAGCCACATACTCAACTTATATTGTAGAATTTACAACCACTGTATGTTTCTTGCACTGCCATGATATTAATCTACATCTAAGGAATTGACAACCTCCTGTTGTAGATTTCCTATCCAAGCTTGTTCCAGCATAATCACTATCAGTGTATGCTATCAAATCAAAAGGTGAATCTTTTGGATACCAAAGGCTAATTTAGGTTGACCTTTTAAGTATCTAAACATTATTTTCACAACATGAAGATGTGACACTCTTGGGTTGACTTGGTATCTTACACATGCACACACTGCAAACATAATATCAGGTCTTAAAGAAGTAAGATACATCAATGAACCAATCATTGATCTATATAAATGAACATCCACTTCTTCACCATCTTCATCCTTGAGCAAAAGGAAAGATTATGCTAGTCTTAGAATGGATATTTTTGAACCTGTACTAGTCTATGAGCAGTTAACTTCTAATGATCGATTCCTTTTGGAATGGATATTTTTGAACCTATACTAGTCAATGAGCAGTATAGAGTCATCAGTACTAAACAGAGCTTATCTCTGATACCCAAGGATCACAATTGACCTACCGGTAACTTCAAACTCTCACTCTCCTTCAACCGATTCAGATACCGAATTGTATCTCTTGAAGAGAGGCGCAAAAGCTCTCCCTTTGACTTAGGGAGCCTTCCACCACCTCGAGTGATGCGGACGCGGTTCTCTCGTCATGAAAGAAGTAATTAAAGGTAAGCCCCCAGTCAACCTGCGCTCGTTGTTGCCTGTATAGCTTTCTAGAGTAGAGATCTAGCAATGTATTCTAAGCACAGATCATTGGTAGTGGATGTATCGTTAGGTTGTGCCGAGTTAAATCTGCTCCATTTTTTTCCGTTGCAGAAAAAAGATCCCTTCCCCCTGCTTTCAAAAATGATGAATATGAAGTCTGAGAGGCTGCAGGTACTATAAGCCCTCTGACTCTCAATCGGGTTGCCTTCTCAGGTCTCGCCAGTGTTTCCTGTAGGTCGTGATGTGCCTTGAGATAGCCGTCTCCTACCCCCCCCCGCCAGTGGGGAATCCGCTCTCGGGTCGTCGCTCTGCTACGTCTGGCCCGTCCTCTAGGCACCTTTGGAAGGCAGGGAGTGTGACAACGTACACGCTTCCCTTTACTCCATACCATAGGGCCTTTTCATCAGTTGCAGGGTTTGGTGGCCCAAAATTGACTTGGCTTCGCCAAAAGGCCTCATCTCTAAAAGCCTGACTCGCGAGGCATCCCTCCCGTAGTAGAGTTCCAAACCTCGCCTTGCTTTTGTGACATGCTATGCTTCCTCTTTCTATTCCCAAGTAAAGGTGAGTCTCATGCGTCAGTTTGTGGATCGCGGTCTCACACACTAATCCCTACAGGTGCTCGTAGTAGGCAGGCCGCCCTACCTAAACCAATCATCATATCGGTCCCTAGGCCCTATTGTTGTAAAGTCTCGGCTTCAAAACCATACGTGGAGCTTCCGCCTCATACGAATCCTCTAGGGATAGAGGTAGGCCCAGCCCAGGCTTGTGCGGTTAAGGTTGTTGTAAACAAAAGGGACAACTGATAATTTGATCCTAGCTCGCGTAGCGGCATACTAAAAAAAAGGAAAGAATTCATTGCACCCTTAGGTACAAGTCATCCTCGTACAAGGCTTGGACCATGCTAGTCTTAGAATGGAAATGGCCAAATTAGCAGGAGGAAGGGCGGCCCCAGCCTAAAACAAAGGTGTACGTACATAAATAAAGAGACTGTTTATGGCCTTGATAGGGCTCCTTCCCATCTATCTTGACCGGGAAGAGGAGGAGGCTCTTGCGGGAGCCTTGCCCGCCCTTCTCTATTCTATTTTGAGGATCCCTCTGAGGAGGCTTTCCAGACTCATAAAAGACGGCTAGGAATAAGAATATGGTCAGTAGTCTCTGCCATTGCAGGTCCTTCTCCTTCCGCTGAGATGGCCCTCTTTTTTGTTTTGTTTGTTCACCGCGACACGAAATCATGAAGAAGCTGGAATAACTCAGAAAGAGAGTGGCGCCTAGTCGTTGAGAGCGTCTGTTGTCTTTGTAGAGGAACAATACAATCTTGTACTGGCCCCCTTTGCATGACCTAGAAAGAAAAAGAAGTTCGTGCTACTATAAGGCCTCTAAACTCCTCCCTCATGACACTATTGCGTTGCCAATGGGGATGGGCTAGCCCCGAATTCCATAGGTCCTTGGTTCGACCTCCTAATAAGAATTGAGGTCCTTGCGCGGGCGTCTCATCCCTAAGACTTGTTTGCTCTATATGGAGTGCCTCGTGGTTCCTTGAGTGCCAGCCGCAGAGAGGAATGCCATCAACTAGGGCATTATTGGCCACTAACCACTCGCTCGTCGGATGCTCGGGCTCCGCGTTTCAAGTTTGTTATCCTAACCGTATCCTCTGCTCCATCGGGAGCCTGACCCCTTCTTCTATCTTATCTACTGCCTTGCTCCTCGGCTCCATATTGCTCTAGCCGCTCGCTGTAATAGCTTGCTTCTCGGGTGGCTCGCACCCAGGGTGGTGCGGCTGAGCCAGAGTGGGCTCAGTAGTCGACCTATCTTTCCGGGCGCACGCATAAAGGCATGATTAGTTCCACAAATCTCACTGCACTGACCATAGTAAACTCTTTCTCGTTGTACCGAAATAGAGATTTGATTTAAACGACCAGGTACAGCATCACATTTGACACCTAAGGAAGGTACAACCTAACTATGAAGTACATCAGCAGATGTTACAATAATACATAGATGACTATTGGCTGGTACAACCACTCGATTGTCCACTTCTAATAAACGTAATTGACCCAATTCTAGATCATCTTCTGGAATCGTATAACTGTCAAAAGTGAGTGATTGTTCATCTGAAATGTTATAGTCTGTTGGGTCGACGCCCGTCTCCCTCTAAACTGTACTTTCAAGTTTCCCCGTAAAAAGCTCTTCACGCCTACTCTTAGAAAGAAGACTCTTTTTCTTTAGTTAGTACCGACCGTAAGACCCTTTATGAGTACAGGGAATCGAAGGCCGAGGAACGTTTATTGGCAACAGGGAACCCTTTCTCACCCAGTCCTACCTACCCTATGTATTCGAGGGGGGGTCTAGAACCGAAAAAGACATGGTTCCGCACATATGAGACATGCAGAAGGTATGGGAAGACCAGTTCACCATGGAAAGTGAATTCAATCCTATAGTCGTATTCTTTGTTCGATAAATGTGCAGCGGAAAGGGATGTTAGTTGGCTCAGAAAATTTGTAGGCCCTAATAAAAAAGACCAAGAGTGATTCCTCACCTATCCTGTCAGGGGCCCAGTTGAACGCTCGAGTATAGATTTCCTATGCTCATCGGCCGGCCGACCCATAGATCTGGATTGTTTAAGGAATTCCTTAAGCTTGTTTAAGGTTTAGTTATGCTAGATAAATCTAACACAACTTAGTTTAAGAAACTTTATTTGATAATACTAAAGATTATGCGGAATCTAATCTTTAATATAAGAAGAATTCTTCAATGAAACAGTAACACAAAACAATATAATTCTACAATAAAAGCTCCAATATTATTATTACAAATAATACGAACACTCTCCTAGTATTAGGGTTACAAAACCTTAAAGCTATGAATTATACGACTAAGATACATAAACAAAAGATTTCTAGATTTCTGGATATTAAACTCTATGCCCTAGGTACTCCTTTTATACACCAAGGAGTCATAGTTGATTTACAATATATTACTAAAACTTAGATTATTCTTAAAGATCTATTCTATAAATAATAATCCTTATCTCATAAATAATCTTGATCTTTAAGAAATCTTTATCTTTCAGCAGTTGTAATCTTTTAGCGGTTGTAACTTTTAGCAGTTGTAACTTTGTACCATCAGCATTAACTCTTAACAAGCAGTAGTAACTTATACACCAGCAGCATTAACTGTGTACAAGCAGTAGTAACTAGCAGTACTAATATATACTAGCAGTACTAAGTTACACTAGCAGTAGTAACTATGAACTAGCAGTACTAACTACTTAGCATATTTTTCATTAAGATTATTGAACAGCACTAAGTTTTGCTTTGCAGCATTAACATAAACCTTAGCAGTAGTAACTTCAAGATCATCATGAAGCCTTTTAATCCCAACACTTTGTGATTTTGGATATCAAAGAAAACGAAAATAGGCCCTTCATCTTAGGAACACCATTCCTCACAACAACCAAGGCTACAATTAAGTTTGATACAGGTACCATAACTCTAATGTCAGGAAAGAGTAAGGTAAGTTTCCATAGGATATTTGATTCCTCCTGTATAACCGACAAAGGAGTTAAGAACAACATAGAACCTATAGCCCCTGTCATGACTGTAAATAGGTTAGTGCTAGAATGGGAAGAAAGAATAAAACTCCACTTTGAGAAGGAGATGAAGTTCAACCAATAGAGGAGCAACAACTTCAAAAATAAACAACCCGCTCCTGTTAAAGTAGAAGGGGGAATGGATGATGAAGGAAAAGTCACGTAAGAACGTGTGACTTCGAGTCTAGCTACAAGACTCATTAATAAAGAAAAGCGCTTCTTGGGAGGCAACCCAATTTACTTTTCCTGCAATTAAGAGTGTCATGTGTGTTTTAATTCTTTATTATTTGTTTTACAATGTTTGAACTATCTTGTAATCATGCTTTGTATTGTCTTTAACCTCGTCTTAATTTCAATCAAATGTATTTTGCAAATAAGAAGTGTAGGGTAATTTATCCGGTTTTTGATCCAGATTTAAACATGTTAAATGGATTGTTTAGATTAATTCGCGTCATATGATTGAATTGTTAAATCTCAGGTTTTATGCAGCTATTTGTACATGAATCAACTTATGGAATCAAATGCAGGAAATTTTTCATCAAAAACAAAAATTTCGTTTTCATAGACTGTAGAGACGGCGTCACGATTAACATGCGACGCCATCACCATGACACCTGTGACGGGGTCACAACAACGCTGACGGCGTCATACGCCCAGGTCCAGAAAACTTAAAATTTTAAATATTTTTGAAAATAAAACTTGCATAACGTTTAATATATGTATACTTCTGTTATAAACCTGTAAAAAACGTTTAACAATTCTCTCATCCTGTCTATCGAGTCGAACCTTAAATTCATATTGTATATTGGTTTATCGCACATTTTACGCTTGGTGTAATTGTCTTTGTCTTTGATTACAGGTTATATTTGATGAGAAGAAGCTTGGAAGTTCTTAGGAAGTTTCATTGGATGATTTTTGGAGGACGATTTAACCAGTTATTGCATGTTTCTTCTCCATTATTGAGCAAACCAGAGGAGTACTAGTTTCTTTTCCTTGTTTTCTTTACCCTTTATTTGTTTTTACGGGTACTTCTAGAGAACATTGGGGACAATGTTCAACTTAAGTTGTTAGATGTTAGAAAAAGACTCGGTCACCCAGTGTATTTAACTGTATATTTATAGCTCGTAGTTATTAGTTTAACATATGACTTTCGGTAATTATCTGGGTACTAATACCCGATATATTGTAAGAACTATATATATTCCTCTTCCAACTTTGGAAGAGGAAGCTAGTCATTTTCACTTTTCTAATTAAACACATTTTCTCTTACTAGAAAATCCCTCTCATGTGTTTCTCTCTTTAGAAACTAGCCAAGTCCAAGAATCGACCTCGTGTTATGATATAAGATATACCACAATTGGTATCAGAGCTTATGGGATGATTAGATCGTGTGTATGTGCGATTTCTTTCTGTATTTAGATCAAAAAAGTACTTTTTAAGGTTTACAACTCGTTTTTCTTAAGTCTCCAAATTTTGATGTTTGTTATGTTAAAGTTTGGGTGTTACTAGTTACTATAGCCTTGTAGTACTGAGTTGTGCAAAAGAAATCAAGAGAAATCGTTCAAAAGGGTGATTTATAGGTGTTTTTTTGTGATAAAACTCGTTGTTCTTCGTGGAGAGTTGGCGGATATTCTTCATGGCGAGTTGATTAAAAAGGAATAATTTATATAGTAGGTGACCAACTGTTTGACACGGCGGTTTGCTTTCCACGGCGAGTTGCTAAGATTATAGGCAGCGAGTTGCTCACGGCGAGTTGCTTAGTTTATTAGCAGCGAGTTAAACAGGTTGAAGGCGGTTTGAATATTTTATTAGAAAAATACGAACAGAAGCTATGGCGGTTTGAAAACTCTACGGCGGGTTGCTCAAAATTATACATGGCGGTTTGATAGCACGTCGATTTGATTCAGACAACGGGTTGACAGAAGCAGCGGGTTGCTTTACTACAAGTGACGGCGGTTTGCTCATATTCTTCGTTGCGGTTTGGTACCACTGGCGGCGAGTTGTGCGACTGTTTGTGCAATTTAGAAGTTATTCAAACTTGGGACTTAATATCACTTAAACACGAAACAAATACGTTAACCTCGCCACTTTTAACGTATACTCACTAATAATTGATCGATCAAAACATATCATATCATAATAAAACAAAATGTCTAGTATGTCAGAAGATATCTAGTGTGCCAGTTCTGATACACGCCCACCAATGCTTGATAGAACAGACTTTGAATCTTGGCAACAACGTATACGTCTGTACTGTCTGGGAAAGGATAATGGAGAGAATATAATGAAGTCCATTAATGAAGGTCCATTTCATATGGGAACGGTCTCAGATGTTATTGCTGCAGGAACTGAGGGTGCATTTCAACAAGGTCCAGTACGTGCTAGAGTCCTTAACGACCTTTCAGCTGAAGAAAAGGAAAGGTATAAAGCTGACATTCGTGCAACAAATATCCTACTTCAAGGTATACCAAAAGACATCTACTCACTCATCAACCACTATACTGACGCCAAAGACATTTGGGACAATGTGAAGATGATTCTGGAAGGTTCTGAGTTAACAAAGGATGACAGGGAATCTCAGTTATACGATGAATTTGAACACTTCCGTCAAATCAAAGGAGAAACCATTCACGGATACTATGTTAGGTTTACGAAGCTCATTAATGACATGAGAAACATCAAGATGACCATGCCCAGGATGCAGCTTAACTCTAAGTTTGTGAACAACATGTTACCTGAGTGGAGTAGATTCATAACTGAAGTCAAACTTAACAGAGGTTTGAAGGAGTCTAATTTTGATCAGCTTTATGCCTATTTGAAGCAACATGAGGTACATGCTAATGAGAACAGAACAATGATGGAAAGGTTCCTTCAACCAACTAATGATCCTTTGGCACTAGTGTCGAATGCCTCAGTTCAGCAGTATCCAACACAATCATCCAAGTCTCCTCAATCCTCAAATGAACCATCTCCTGCTGACAACTTTCAACTGGACTCAGGAAGTTCTTCAACTAAAAACTTGATTGAAAGTTTATCCAACTCACTTGCCCTCCTCACTCAATCATACAAATCACATCTTCCTCAAATAAACAATCAACTTAGAACGTCGTCTAATGCAAGGAACAAAGCTATGGTTCAAGACGGCAGAGTTGTGGTTCAAGATGTCCGTGGAAGATACAATGCTAATTATCAAGGAAGACCATTTCAGAGAAACAATGCAAGAGGAAATGTTGTAGCTGGGAATGTAGAAGGTCAGAACAGAGGAGGCATTATTAATCCTGGTCAAGCTAAACCCATTAAGTGCTACAACTGTAACGGACTAGGGCACATAGCACGAGAATGTCCAAGGCCAAAGCGACTTTAGGATTCAGACTACTTCAAGGACAAGATGCTACTAATGCAAGCCCAGGAGAATGGTGCAGTACTGGATGAAGAACAATCATTGTTTCTTGCAGGAGAACATGTTACCAACTTTGATGATGATGTGGATGAGTCACCCGAGAATGATTTGGCACTCAATGTGGATCATATCTTTGAAGCTGATCGATGTGATGCATTTGACTCTGATGTTGATGAGGCTCCTAATGTACATACCATGTTCATGGTAAATCTTTCATCTGAAGATCCAATCTACGATGAAGCTGGGCCATCACATGACTCGAATACTCCATTTGAGGTACACGATCATGATACCTTAATAGATCATATGG
Organism: Tanacetum coccineum; assembly: GCA_026074375.1. NCBI lineage: Eukaryota > Viridiplantae > Streptophyta > Magnoliopsida > Asterales > Asteraceae > Tanacetum > Tanacetum coccineum. Next base: position 2,791 of record BQNB010079476.1, on the reverse strand, counting down.
ATGAGTATCATGAAGTACATGAGATGCAAAATGATGTACAACACAACTACGTTGTTGACTCTAATGCAGAATATACGAGTGATAGTAATATTATTCCGTATAATCAGTATCTGGAAGACAACGAAGAAAATGGTGTACAAAGTAATGTATTTTCTGTACAGAATGATGCATTAATGTCGATTATCAATGAAATGCATGAAGAGGGTGTTCAATAGGGTGTACAAAGTAGATTAGCAAATTATCCAGACAAGGTAGTTAATGATTCATTGACCTCTGAACTTGCGAGATATAAGGAACTGGTCGGGGAGTATGAAAAACGGGCAAAGTTTGAATTAACTGATAGAGAATGAAAAATTGATGAACAAATGAGAACAATTATCTCAGACCGAAACAAAAAGGAAACTTCTTTAAAATCAGAACTTCATTCAGTACAAATACTACTTAGTTCTATCATTGGCCATTATAAGTCAAAGACAAAAGAAGCAACCATTCTGAAAAAGGATTTTAAACAAAAAGAAGACAAATTCCTTGAAGAGTTTTTAGACATAAGAAGGCTAAAAGAAAAGGTTGAAGATAGATTATACAAACAAGATCAGTCTGTTCAAACAATTAACATGTTATGTAAACCAAAATCGTTTTATGATGAAAAGAACAAGGTAGCAATAGGCTACAAAAATCCCTTATATCTCACTCGTGCAAAGTAAGCTCAGTCTGCTCTCTATAATGGTCACGTACTTGTCACGACCAATCATACACCCACTGTTGTATATGACTCAGAGGATACTCGTGAGATAGCTGAGATAACTAGGAAAAGAATGCTATTGAAAATGCAAAGCCCTCTATGTGTGGAAAAGAAAGTTAAGATTGCACCCCCAAATTACTTGAAAGAGAACTTTGCACCACAAAGAGATTTGACCCCTGAACAAATTTTTTGGTCTAAAGAGATAAATGAAATAAAAAAGGCTGAAACCTCATGTCTAAGACCACTTTTAGCATTGACTGTGTATCCACCCAATACACCTGTCAAGTCAATTGATGTATATTAAGGAACAATCACGTTGTCTAGATCTTGAAGCTGAGTTTTCCAAATATAAAAATGAGCAGAATAGTTAGATTTCAAATCTAAGGTTCAAAATTTTTAATTATTGTTTGAAAACTGAAATTGAATGAGGGGAAAGGTGCGGAATAGGAATGTGATCACTATGATATATTGGTTTAACCCTTCGACAAACATCTGTGTGCCCTATGCTTAATCTTGCATTCTTTTTTGATCAAAATGTTTATTCAGTGTTTGAAATGTTAACTTTGTTGCTGGGATTAGTAGTTATTTCTTTATGGCGGTTTGTGTTTGATAATAAAGATGGTTGTTGGTTTGTGTATAAAGACGGTAGTAGTGAGTTTGTGTTGCTTAGGAACGCCTCAGGATGTAGTTAGGACTGCCAAATGAAGTGCGTGGTTTGAATTATAAGTAGTCATTCCTCATGGCGAGTTGATTAAAATTCTAGGTGGCGGGTTGATTTTAATACTATTTTATTATTTCAGGGAAACCACCGCGTGGCAGCGGTTTGGTTGAATTTAATATTTTAATACTAAAATTATCATCCCGCCGTGTGATTTCTATTTGCGGCGGGTTGATTCATGGCGGGTTGATTCACAGCGGGTTGCCTTAATATTTATATTATTTTATTCATACAGGTAAACCGCTGCCTCGCAGTGGTTTGGTCGAATATTTCTTTATTATGAAAATATTAATCCCGCCCTTTTTAATTTTTTACTTCCGGCGGCGGTTTGATTAATATATTAAAATATTCGTGGTGGTTTGGTGCTCTTCTTCACGACGGTTTCTCAATCCACCTCACGGCGGGTTGACAAACTGCTTGGCGGCGGTTTGGGCTTATTTTCAGAAATTTAGCCCTTTAAGCCCGTTAATCATTTAAGGCCCATTCCTATGACCCAATTACTTATCTATCACCCATATGGGCTTAGATAACATTGAACAATTCTGCAACGTGTGTCCTAAACTGCTGCTATTATTCGAGGCATGTCATGTCAATGTCAACCTTCCTCTCTAACATCGTTTCTCTGCCATGCTTGTTTCCTTTGTTAATTACTCTTATGCAGAATACGATGGCAGAGCAAAATGTTCTCGCTCAAGCACCAACAAGAACAGATGAGCAGATTGTACCTCGCTCTCAATGGTTACAAATCGGGAAAAGCAATCTTCTTTTCGATGCTCAGAAGATACAGAAGAACCCCAGGACATCTTGCCTAACACCAACTTCTTCAGAGCGTTCTCTGCCTCTGCTAGTGTTCCAGCTATCTACATTCAGCAGTTCTGGAACTCTATGAAGTATGACGAGAAGACTGGGTTTATTGCTGTCAAGTTGATGAACAATGGTTCAATCTAAGTGCTAATCTTCTTAGAAAGGCCTTAGACATAACTCCTGTCGACCAAACCATTTGAGTTACCTCCGACTGGTGACACGGTGATTGATTTTGTAAATCAGCTGGGGTACCCTGAACCTATAGAATTTGTCTCCAATATATGTGTGAATTATGTATATCAGCCATGGAGAGCAATTCTAACACTGATTAACCAATGCTTAACCGGAAAGACATCTGGTAGTGACAAACCAAGACACCCAGTGCTACAAATGTTGTGGGGCATCGTCACTCAAATAAATGTTGATCATGCAGAACTATTATGGGAATAGTTTACTCAAGGGATTCAGACATTCTTCTCACACAAGGCAAGTCATGAAGCCAGTCTGAAAGACCCTAAGAAGAAAGC
>BQNB010079475.1:0-26508 GCA_026074375.1 Tanacetum coccineum | reverse complement strand
AAGTCTATCTCAATGAGAAACAGAATGTTCATGCACACTGCTCGGGATGACAGCTTACTGGGTACCATGAGATTCATCTCTAGACATGAAGACACTAAAGTATATGGTGCTATTCTCCCTAAAGCAATGACGAATCAAGACATGTTGGACTCTATAGCTTACAAGACTTATTATGCAATTACTTCAGGAGCTGAACCCCCAAAGTCAAAGAAAAGTCAAAAGAAATCTGATTCAGCCATCTTATCTAAGGAATCTCCTTCTAAGAAGAAGCCAACTTCTAAACCTAAACCGACAAAAAAGAAGGCACCGGTTAAGGCTGATAGAGGCAAAGGTTTGAATGTACTCTCGGAAGTAGCTCTATATGAAGCTGCTCAGCTCAAAGAGGATACAAAACGAAGTAAGAAAGATTTTCACATCTTACATGCAAGTGGCTCAGGTGATGGAACTGATTTTGAATCAGAGGTTCCTGATGAGCAACAACGCAAGACTTCTTGTATAAATGGAGGAACTGGTACTAAACCAAGGGTTCCCGATGTACCCAAATATGATTCTGAAATTGAGAAAGAGTCTTGGGGTGATAATGGAGAAGAAGATGATGATGATAAAGATGAATTTGAAGATGTAAGTGATGATGATAAGGGTAATGATAATGATGGTGATGATAATGATGATGATGGTGATAATGATGACAATGATGATGATAGTGATGACGAAAGGACTGAGTCGGACAGAGATGAGACTCCTAATCTCAATCAGACCAATGAAGAATAGGCTGAAGAAGATGAAGAAAATGTTGATGAAAGAGTTCATACTCATGACAACTATGAACTCACTGATGAAGAAGATAATGCTAACAACGCAAAAGAGGTAAATGAAGAAGAGGAAGATGATGGTGAGGAATTGTATAAAGATATAAATGTGAACTTAAGGAAAAAAGATGTTGAAATGACTGATGCTGATCAGGGTGGAGCAGATCAACACAATGTTTCTCAAGAATAAGGGTTTGAGCATGTAGAAGAAGATGCTCATGTGACACTTACAACTGTCCATGATACACAGAAGATTGAAGGTCCAATGCATAGTTCTTCTGTCTCATCTGACTTTACAAGTAAGCTCCTAAACTTTGAGAATCCTTCTCCAACTAACAATAAGATTGCTTCCTTGATGGACACCACCGTTCATCATGAAGAACCAAGCAGTCAAACATCGTCTCTTTATACCGTACCAATAACGGCAATCCCTGTGATCACATATGCTTTTACCACAACTATTACTCTACCACCTCCTTCATTTAATCCGCTTCCACAACAAACAACATCAACTCCTACACCAACAACTTCAGACGCAACAAACTCATTTCATGTACTTCTAGATTTCTCATCCATATTCAAATTCAACGATAGAGTCACCAAATTGGAAACTAATCTGTGAGAAATGAAGAAAGTTGACCAGTATGTTCAAGCCATCTCCTTCATTCTTGCTATTGTAGATCACTACATTGACAACAAACTCAGAGAAGCTGTTCAACAAGCCATTACGTCCCATAATGCAGAATGTAGAGAAGAAGCTTAAGCTGAGAAGAAGGAGTATATAGATTGATTAAAAATTAATTATACTTATATACATATATAACAATTGCTTAATACACACACACACACACACACACACACACACACACATACATATATATATATATATATATATATATATATATATATATATATATATATATATATATATAACTAAAGTATCAAATAATTAGAGTGAGTAAGTATTCTAAAAGGGTTTAAGAAAGATTACTTTTAACCAAAGTAAAATTCAAAACCTTCCCGAGTCGTATCCCGACGAGGCGTGAATTGAGAATCGTGTTTGAGTTCGTGATCGAGTGATTGAATAATCAATATTTTGATTTGGATTCTATTTCTACTAATGAAATGTAAAAACAATTAAATGCAAGCAAAAAATGAAAGCAATTAAGATTGAAACATTAAAAACGATAACGGGATCCTAAAAACGCGACTTAAAACCTAAATTATCAAAATTTAAACCTAACAATGAAAATTTAATTTTTAAAGGTCCTAAATGATTAAAAATAATTTTAGAAAAAAGAATTATATTTTTTTGACTTTTAATTTATTTATTATGAATTAAAAATAGTTTTTCCTTTTTCTTTTTCTACACTAACTACCACATATATATTTTTTTATTTTTCCTTTTTCTTTTTCTAACTAGAATGTCTAGACTTTCGTTATTTTCATAACCTTTAGGGTCATAGAATAAGAAGCACTTCAATCCTAAAATGCCCAAAAGGATAAATTCATCGTCCCCGATTTTTCACTTATCCCAAACCAAGCTTAAAAACAAAATCACCGTTAAATATAAGTTAAGATGCTAACACTACTCATACTTGTAACTTGTGAAACTTTTCACTCCCGACAATTATTATATATTATGTGAATGTGCTAATTTCAAATTTCAACCATGGATCAACCTTTTTAAGAAAATTGTAATATTTCTATGCTTTACATTCCACCTAAGAATTATGATTTTGAAGGCGAGATCATTCCATGTAGCGACTTTCTTCTCGGCACATCCCAGCCGAGACCGGCTTAGGTGAACCTGACTTTACCCCCACAGAGAATAGTATCGGAAACTCATTGGAACCTTCGGTATAAAAAACTTTTAAGCTTCCCGTTAAACAAACAATTCATTTAGAAAAACCACAACTTAAAACGAAATAATCTTAGTTCAAAAGGATATTTAAATTAAAAAAAGAGATTTTCCCTATATTTATTAAATCACATATGTTACAATTAATATAATTATACATCCTTTAAAATGAAGGAAAATCTTCAACCTTTTTTAAGGCTGCAACATCGGTTGTGAGCCAGCAAGATGCAACAAACTTTTATCAGTCTCGGATGTTATTCTTACTATGGGCCTTCTTTTGAAGACTGCCACATCGGTTGTGAGCCGGCAAGAGGAAGTAAACTTTTATCAGCCCATAGTTTTTATTATTATTATTATTATTACCTCATTTTTTAAAAAACAACTTTATATTATCACGATATTAGAGAAAATTTCTTTTTTAGAAATGTAATGTATAAATTTGTAACTAAGACTAAATAATTATTGTTATCGATTATTACTTCAAAAATTGTTGATTTAAGTTTAAATTTCTTTGAAAAGAGCACGGTATTATTTGTCAGGTTAGGTGCCTTATGGGAGGAAAAGCCACTAAGTACACTTTATGAGCTCTTAAGATTTCCATAATACATCCTTGTTTAGCATTCTTATCTATATTTAATCTATCATTTCTCGTTCTTCGCAAAGTTAAAATCTTTTATAAAAAAGATACGCGAATGCTTAGTTTAAATAACTAGCTTAGTGAGTTTATAACGGTTAAGGGTCTAAGCTAAGAGCTCAACAACCTCGATCGAGTCAAAATTTATTCTTATTTACCCAGCAGGAAAGTTCTACATTGTGATAAAAAACACTTACTTTATTTTTGAAGTTTGTTTCGTCTTCATTTTTTTGGTTTTATTTTGGTTGGTAAAAACAGGATTAACGTGAAAAACCCGGACTGACAGGCACAAATCAATTCGATAGACCCCCATATTTCTAGTACTAAACATTGTCCTTCATGTGTTTAAGAAGGTGTCACATAGGTAAATCTAGAAGCCGTTTATTATTGTAGGCTCAAAGATAAAACGTTAGTCGATATGATTTAGGATATTAGATTCCTATAATCGTGCATAAGGATTGAAGCTCGACGTGAACGATAAGGACATAAACCAACGAAGCACGTGAGTCTTCATTTCTGGGGCAATCTGGACATACACATAGAACCACGTAACATGAGAAAGGAAAAGCGCGGCGAACCTCCTCACGTCACCTATATTCTTATACTATAAAATTATATTAGGATAGCATGGTTACCACCCACGAAGCGCCTGGTTTTATTAATGGTAAAAGCTTGACTCGATCCCCATACTTTAGTGGTCCAAGAGGATAAAAAATGGAGATGGAACTATCCAAGATAAGATTGTCCCCTCCATAAATCATCAATCGCGGCTTTTTAGAAAAATCCGAAATGAATCTGGAAAAGCTTTAAGCCCCAGATGAGATAAGAGTTAGAAGATTTCTCCTCTTTTGAAGCAAGATACCAGGATTTGGGAAAACTGTATTCTCATTTTTGGATGAAAATACTAAGCAATAGTGTCATCACTGGGACAACGGGTGGGATGGTGGGGTAAAATACTAGCATATGAACATAATGTTTCAGAAAATATCATCCACCACTTAGCATGTCAAAATTCCCGTTAATTTCGGGCTCAATTATCGAATTGAATTCCATCATCTCCGGTGGGTTTCGGCAGGAGGACGTGGAGGATGATGGCTCATATTAACGTCAAATGAAATGACTCATTTTTATGAAGGAAAGGGAATCAGTGCTAAGTAAATTCTTTTTAGAAAAAAGAATTATCCCCTTAACGAGTCATTAGTCATCATTCTCAATACTTGGTGGTATCGAGTCATCCGGAGCAAGAAAAATATATCTACTCCATAAGAGAGTGATAATTGCTTAATTGTACATATTAAATACCCAGGATTTTGCCAAATAAAGCCAATAAAATGCCAAAAGAATAGAAAAAAGTGTGCTTTTGTGGTCTAATTGTGCAGGAAAAAGGATTTTAAAAAGACAAAAACAGACTGCTAAACGATTCAAAAACCAACAAGAAACGAAAGACGACAAGCAAAAAAATAGTGAAGAAAAAGCACAAGTTCAAAAGCCAGCCGGTATCAGCGACACAAAAGCAAGAAAGGCCAAAATAGTGAAGCCTAAGGACTGAAATGACAAGTACTTCAAAGTTTTTAAAAGCTCATTTGGAGTTATAAAGTTCAAGGGACTTAGTTTGACAAATGTGGAAAGTTGTTTAGTAAAGAAGAAAAAAGAAGAAGGAAAACACAAGGGCCAAAGTTGACATTTTCAAACTTGTTTTATAACTACATTTGAGCAGGTGCAATCGCAGGGACCAATTGTGCAATTTCTCCATACTTTTAAACAGAAAGGACGCGGCTTTGTAACAACCCCTAACCACCCAACCGTTTTTCCCGCCTTTTTCCTCCCAAACCCAACTTCGCCAAATCCACACCCTGCTCCCTTTCTCTTCTCTACCCTGTTATAAATCCCTCTCCCACACTCTCCTTGTCCACATGGATCATTTAATTGGCAAGGACACCTCACTCTTTCCAAACGGATTAGATTTTGTCACCAAAGATGTTCAACGGCAAGATTGAATGGAAGCTTCATGAACTCTCACCTTTCTTCTTTCATTCCTCTATTAATCAGCAGCTATAGGGCTCATTTCTGTCAGTGGTGGTGTTTTTTTTAGTTTTAATTTTTCAAAGTTTTATTTTTGTCTTCAATTCTTAAGCATTTTTCTTTCAATTTTTTTTAAATAGCTTTAAGCTCTTGTACTGTGGTTCTTAAGCTTGTACTCTATCATTTTAGTAATATCACTTTTCTGTTTTCAAGTTTCCTTGCTCCTTTCGCTTTTCACAATTTTAAAGTAATTTTTTCAATCAATAAGCTCATAAAAGGCTGGTTGAGCTATATTTTTACACTTTGTATACTAAAAAAGTTTCCAAAATGCCCCTTGTTTTCACCTTTTATGAATCTACCTTTTAAACTACTTTCATTTTCTCAACATTAATCAATTGAAACTCATTAATGGCAATCATTGCAAGGTTTGCAACTTTTAGGCTCATTGAAATAGCTATCCCGATTCTAATAGAGCACAAAAAGAGGAATTATTCGTCATCTTGACTTTTCACTAGTCTAAACCAAAGGCTAATAATCAAGATCATTGTCAAATATAAGTCCATATGATTAAGTCTTATACTTACAAGTTGTGAACATTTTTCACTCCCATGAATTAAATTAACGATTAAGATGTGTGCACTCTTTTTATCTCTAACATAGAGCTCTAATTTATCTTCTTTAGTTGAATTTCATCTAAAGCTTTATCAATAAGCCTTGTGAGCTTAAAAAAAAAAAAATTCGTTTTATAACTTAGTAAAACCTCACCTCACAAAGCTTAAAAGAGATTAGGGTAACCTAAAACTTATTTAAATTTGATTTGAGAAAATGAAATTTTTAACCATTCTTTTTATTTTTCATGTACTATAATTATTTTTTTCTTTTTCAATAGGAATGTTGTTCTTAGTTCGAACCCCTACTTAGCCTTCTCTCCCTAAATAGGATTATCGCAACAACAACGGTGATCTTAGTTCGAACCCCCACTCCGTGCTATACGTTGTTTGGGGGTTATCGCGACAACACCTTTTACTACGAAAGCCTAAGAATCCAAAGTCCCTTAGTTGCAATCATCACCTGGCCGCGCTCCCTAGTGGTGAATGCCTACGACCTGATTCCACGTACTTAGTTTTAATCCTTATGTTGCAGACCCCATCCGAGTACTTTCTCTCAACATGGGATACGCCAAACGATTAAAATTTCATATAGCTTTTATTATTCTATTTTTGCGAATGCTTCATTGGCACGAAAAATAATGCTTTTGCATTAGAAATGCTTCATTGGCATTCTTTTTATAATTATCTTTTTGATGAATGGAAAAATTTCACTTTAGGAAAGTCAAACTTATAAAATTTGGAAACCATAAAAATTCTTACTTACATATTAAAATGAATTTCTTTTTTCAAAAATGTAAGACTTTTTCTAAAGACATTGGTTGACTTAGTTAAATTAAAAAGAGCACGTATGATTAAGTGTGTTAAGAGCTTGTGGGAGTAAAAAGAAACAAATCATTATATAAGCTTTAGGTTTTCCAAATAAACCTTGCTTAACAATTTCACTTATATTTAACTATATCATTTTCTTGTTCTTACATTTTTTTAAAATCCAAAAGCAATAGGGATTTGTGAAAGCTTGGCCCCACAAAAGGTTAGGGGTTAAAAGAACTACGCTACGGCATTCATTTTTCACCCGGTCAAGTCAAAATTAACTCCTATTTCTCACCAACGGACTACCAAAAAGAGGTGTTTTTTTCCAAACTAAGCTTCTTTTGAGCTTTTCTTGTAAGCAAAAATTTAAAATTTTTTAACTTTTCCAACAAAAAAGGTAATTCAAAAAGATTCAAACAAGGTTGCGTGAAGTGCAAGTCAATATCGAAGATATCCTTCCCCAAACTAAAATGAAACTTTGTCCTCAAAGTTTAAAAATAAGGGGTTCAAAAGGAGGTATCTTTAACAAAAATTTATGGTCATGCCAAAAAGAATAGATTGTTGTTCGATAAGACCAAGGATAAGAGATTTCCTTATTTTATGAAGAGGAAGAATTGGAGACCATCAATGGAAAATTGGTAGGAATTGCTTTGTCCTTCCACAATATTTGAACCATGAAGCTTCCAAAATCCGGAAAACCTAGACAAAACAAACATAACAACAACAAGAGTCGAAAAAGAACAAGTTCCTCTCTATTTTTAACATTGTTAGGTCAAAATCATCTCATAAAACGGCTCTTGGTTTTTGTCTTAACGGTAAGCTTACTCGCCCCGAATTGATTTGTCCTTGGGGAAGAAAAGAAAATAGAAAAGAAAATGGAAGATAAAAATAGATTAAGCATGGGGTGGTCTCCCACGATGCGCTTGTTTTTTATTGAGTCTCCTTCGCTTGACGCTTTCCCCAACTAGTTTATTATGGTGGATAATAGCAATGGTGAAGAAAGTCTAAGAGGTGGAAACCTCCCCAAACTAAGGATGAAAGATATACCGTAGCATTTTTGATTCCGGGTTCAAAAGACTTTTTAGAAAAGATTTTCAAGATAAAAAATGTGAACCCGGAAAATGCTTTGGTAACATGAAATTCCATTAAGGGTGGGTGGAGAGGGTCAAAAACATCAAGAGTTTATTTTTAGAAAAAGTTTATTTTTAGTTAATTCATTAAACTTTGAAAATTCATAAAAAATTCAAAAATAGTTAAAAAATTCTAATTCTTTTTCCTAAAATTTTCATTTTTTTAAATTTGTGATTTTTTAGGTATAAAATTTGTTAAAAGTTGTGCCTTAGTTTTAAAATTTACAGTTTTAGCTAGCTTTTATTAACGTTTTTGTGATTTTTAAATTTCGTGCTAGTTCATTGTTTTTTAGTTTGTGCTTTTAAATTTGAATAGTGTAATCATCAATCCAAAAGTCTTTGTATCATTTCTTTAACTCGAATCCGAATATTCCAAAATTTCTCAATTCACGATTTCGTTGGACATCGATACCCGAGGAAACAGTATTCCCGGATAAAAAATATACAAATTGTGTTATCTTTGTGAGATTTTTACCTTATATTTTCTCTTGGTTTAGAAGTTTTTTTGGAAAGAATTCTTACGGGGGGATTAATATCTTATACGTGGTATAATAAATTTGATACACAAGAGAGTCACTATCCTCAACGGGGATAGGAGATGGAGAGAAAGACTCGATTACAGCATCAGAATTTTCAAAATTAAGTTCTTCCAGAGGTCGAGGAGATGAATTATCATACAACAATTTCTCAACAAGACGAATTTATTCCTTTGGATCAAAGTCGGCTTCATCAATTTCTGGAGAAATCAAATCGATTTGAGCGAAGTTCATCGGAAAAGATCCTCGAGAAGGCTGATATCAAACTCTTAGAGAAGACACTATCGAAGTTATCTCGAATAAGCAAAGATTCTTTAAGGATCAGATTCTGCATTTAAAGTGATGCGGTAATTATCTTAGTAGAAATGATTTCTTCATCAAAAAGAGGGTTCGAATAAATTTTGAAATTTTCTTCCAGAACGTCCTCATCAAAAAGTGACTCGTCATCACTAGATGTAAAATTGTCGTTAGAATCAAAGAGATGATTAGAAAAGGTCGTAAAATCATCACAAACGGGCATATCACACTCACTTTCAATATCGGATAAATCTTTGGATAAATCCTCGGACTCACTTGGGGTTAGGTTAAGGTCCTCAACACTAGACTCATTTTCTTCGTCCGATTCTGTTTCCAGAATAGTGTCAAGATGCTCATCTTCCATTATAAGAGAGTCCGTATTCGGAAAGTCGGGTGTGATTGCAATTGACAGAGGAAGTTCAGAAATAATATCTTTCAAAGGAATAGAACTTTCCTCGTCATCATCGTCATAAAAAATAGGACACTTCCAATACGGAGTACAAATTTTAGCTGCCTGCTCTTCCTTTTTAAGTTGAATTCCATTAAGAATTTTCAAATCATTAAGAAGTTTAAGTATCAATTCTTGTATTTTCTCTGGTTGATTTAGCCCTTCTTCCAAAATTTGCTTAAGTTTAAGAAATCTCTCCTCAGCTAGCGCTAAAGCCATGTACTTTTCTTTAGGAGGTATATGATCATACTCCTTTATAAAGGCTTGTATAGCGTTCATTAGGTTTTCTCTAGCTTGCAACATTTCCGTACTCGTTGCTTGAGGAGGTTGATGAAAGACGCAAAACTGTGGGGGTTGGAATTGGTCAAAACCGAAAGAATTAGAATTATATCAGTGATTAGGTTCATAGAAATTTTGATTCAACGGTTGACACTGAAAAGTCTCATGAGGACCCCTACAGTTTTCACAACAAAGATATTGTTGTTGAAAATTAGGTGAAGTTTGTGGAAAATTATTATCAAAGTTTTGATTGAAACACGGGTCCTGATCGTAGACAAACAGAACTTGAGGTGGACAATCGTAACCATAATGAGCATCGTTCCCACATAACTCACAAAAATACGTATCGTACTGGGGTTGTGGAGGGTAGTCGGAAAAATTTGGAGAATCATTGTAAGAATACGGAGTTGGTTCATAAGTGAATGAATTTTTAGCTTCCGAATTACATCCTAAACAAGGTACCCCTCTATTATAATATCCACACCGCTCGCAAGTACAATATCGACAAGGTTGATCATCAACTGGATTTCCGCAGCTGAAACAACTACGTTGTTCGAATGACGACATTAGAATTAAACAATTTGAGATTAAGAAGAATATTTTTGAATTTTTTATGTATTTTAAACAAGAAAAATATTTTTGGGACCGATAAATCAAAGGTGCACGGTAGCTCTCTAAATTACTCACAAAGAAGCGGAGGAACGGGTCAGCGCGAAGCGTATTAAAAACCTTTTCCTTTCGGGTCGATGTTCGTTGGATCAACCCTCCTTATACCTCTCTTATAGTTCGTAATCTAAAGGTGAGCCGATTTAACAATTGACATCACGGTTTCTTTTTGTTGTTTTTCAATTTTTTTGGTATTTTGATTACTTGATAAAAATAAAATATTTTTGTATTTTTATATTTTTATAATAAGAAGAAAATATTCACAATTGAAAGCGATAACTTCACGAGGAAGGGTCTTCAAACACTAATCTTCAAACGTAAACACGATAATCGCACACACCTCCCCGGCAGCGGCGCCAAAAATTTGGTTTTGTCCTTAATTATACTTATATATAACTTAATATACATATATATAATTAAAATCAAAATATCAAATAATGAAAGAGTGTTAATCCTTAAGGACCAATGGTGTAATGAGATAAGGACAAGCAGTGTTAGTCCTTAAGGACTAACGGTAAAATAGTTTAAAAGGGATTATGGTTAAGGGTTATGTTGGGCTTAATTTTGGTCACGTGTTTAATATATATGGTGTTTGCATTGGGCTTTATAAGGTATTGTCTAATAGAAAAGCTTAATGGCTGACTCGACCCATTACATGGTTCGGGTTGGCCCATTTAAGGTGAATACGTCTTTGGCATCGACTTTGACTTTGACTTTTTGACATTGACTTTTCACGCTCTTTCCATTCCCGTGCTCGCTTTTGTCGGTTTTGGCTTTGTTTTTGTCCTTTAGTGAATATCTGATACCTGCACAGTATACCAAGCAAAACAAACATATATTTGACATTTTATGTCCGTTTTTGGTCATTTAGGCCTTGTTTTATAGTAAAAAGGTATGTGTAATTAAGCACATACTAATGAACAAGCTTTACACCCTATTACTGACCAATCTGCTTCTTCGCATGTCAAAATTGAGGCTCCTCAGAAACTTCCTAAGGTAAGCCTGATTAATACAAGCCTTAAAAATCTTAAATACCATCTTGGCCAATTTGACAATGTGGTGAAAAAGCAGGTCACGCTTAATTCTTTAACAGAAAGGGAATGGGGTTGCTAGCACTAAAAAGCTGTTTTCAAAAGAAATAATTCCATTTTTTAAAGACTTTTAAAAGACGTTTTTAATATTTTGATAAAAACTTTTAAATGAGGTAACAGAAGTTCAAACAATTTTTAACCAGATGGAAGCTACTGTTCAACAGTATCATGTAGACAAACAGTGTTTTGAAATTCAAAAGAAACAATTTTTGATTGAAAACGATTGACTCTTGGATCAAATCATTTCTCAAGATATTATGAATATTGTTATGAATTCTTCTGTGGATGTGAACACTTTTGTGAAAGTGAATTCTTCTGTTGTTATGAATGATTCTATGAATTACGTAGAAATGTGCAACAAGTGTCTGGAACTTGAAGCTGAGCTTATCAAACAACACAATAAAAAGAAAACATAACATGGTTGAAAAAGATGAGTATAATATAAACTTTCAAAAAGATTTTTTGAACTTGAACAACACTGCATTTCTCTTGAAATTGCAATGCAACTCAATAAAGAAATTTTTCAAAAGAATAACACATATGTGAACCAAAATGAACCTTCATTTGATCAATTGTTTGAATTGAACAATTTGAAAGCTGAGCTTCAAGCAAAAGACACAACAATCGAGAAGTTAAAGGCAAACATTAAACGTTTGAATAAAACTTCTACCACAAACAATGTGAAAAAGGACATAGATGAGATTGAGACCATCAATATCGAACTAGAACATAGGGTGACAAAACTAATTGCTGAGAATGAGCATTTGAAACAGACTTATAAACAACTCTATGATTCAATTAAACCATCACGTGTTCGTGCTAAAGAACAAACTGATATTTGGTTAATCAATTGAATCAAAAGTCTGTTTGAATTACTGATTTAAATGCTCAACTTCAGAAAAAAAGTGTTTGTCATAACAGCTTTAAAAACATATCTTAAGAAAATTCAAGAAAAAGAACATAGTCGATAGTGTCTGCCCAATGTCAAATGCTACCACTATTTGCTCCCAGGAATGTATAAGCTTTGACCCAGTAATTTGCTCATAAAGGTTAAGAATAATAGGGAAGTTCACAAATACTAACTTAAGCATACTAATGGAACAAGCTGCTATTCTTAGGGAGCCTAGTTGAACAAGCTAAATCATGAAACCCTTTAGATAGTGCATCTTACTCAGCCTGTATGTATGTTAAGCTGATTCAAGAGTTGTTTAGGAATTATGTAGAGTTACATTGCCCCATTTCACAAAAACTAGTATGAAATTAGTTTGCGTCACGCCTATTTAACAAAATGAAAAAAGTTCCGATTTGCTGACACAGTCACATCATCAGGCAACATTCCTAAAGCAACTAACATACCTCTATTGTCTTCTACAGGAGTAAACCCTTCTACTAGTGCTAGCGGATCAAAGCCTTCAGGCAATACAAATAATGATAGGATTTCACGAACACCAAGTAGTAATGAGAAGAATAACGTAGAAGTCTAATCTAGGAAAGTTAAATTCTTAGTTTGAATAAACGGAACTCTGATTCTAAAAATGTATGTAATGAACATGTTAAGCATCCTGTTAAAGGTGCTTAGGCTCTTTGTTTTGTATGCAATGAATGTTTGTTTGATGCTAATCATGCTATGAGTTTATTTAATCATGTGAATAGTATGAATGTGCGTGCTAAATCTGTCTCTAAGAAAAATAAAAAGAGAAAAGAATGGAAACCTACTGGTAAAGTGTTTAACTCTATTGGATATAAATGGAAACCCACTAAAAGGACTTTCACTTTAGTTGGAAATGCGTGCCCTTTAACTAGGTTAACCACCACTAAAAAAGTGCCTCTTAGGGGTTCCCATTCCTCTAGAAGTAGTTACACCAAAACATGTAGTAACTAGAATGTATACCAGGAGACCTAAAGTACATAAGTCTATTCAAAATAACAAACCTAAGGTTGCAAAATCTATGACTGCTTACAGAATGGAACTCGGTACATCTCGGGGATCCGATATTTCAGTTGCTCCATCTTCTTCTTCTCTTAACAGAACTGAGGTTGTCCAAAATTGTATTGTATTTGGAATCTGGATACTGCAAGCACATGACCGGAGATCGCTCTCAGCTCACCAATTTCGTTCATAAATTTCTTGGTACTATCAAATTTGGTAACAACCAAGTTGTAAAGATTATGGGATATGGTGATTATCAGATAGGGAACGTCACAATTTCAAGGGTTTATTATGTGGAAGGACTAGGACACAATCTATTCTCAGTTGGTCAATTCTGCGACTCAGATCTTGAAGTAGCTTTTAGAAAACACACATGCTTTGTTCATAATCTGGAAGGTGTTGATTTACTCTTAGGATCTCGAGGAACTAACCTGTATTCTCTGTCCATTGGGGATATGATGGCGTCTTCTCCTATATGTCTCTTGTCAAAAGCCACAAAGACTAAGTCATAGTTATGGCATCGTACTGACTGTCTTATTTTAATTTGGTGCTATTAGTCCTTGGCCCATAACAACGTATAGTTCGTAGTCCTTCCCCAGATTTAAAACCTTTAGAAGTCGGACCATATCATCTTCTTTTAAGTTTTTAGCAATTATGACGGGTAGTTTATCGATACCCTCCAAAAAAGCATACTCAAGATGAGAAGGTAGATCCTTGAGCTCAAGCTCCGGAGGATCATCAATAGAAATTTAACGATTTTAAGTTCCTCAATATGAAGATCTTTCGGTGAGAGGAATGATGGATCATTCGTTTTAATAACTTATCGATAAAGATGGACTCCCTCCGGATCAAAGTATGTCATCATCATTCTGGTTGAAATGAATCATTTGGTAAGACAAGCTTCGAATTCTCAAAAGTGACGTCCCCTTCTCAAAAGGTGTGAGAGAGGGGGAAGAAGTAAAAAGGATAGGATCTAAAGACGGAGTGGGATCACACTCGTAGAACTATCCGAGAATCCAAGCACTTCTTGAGCATACTTCTCACAAGCTACGTCGATGACATCGATTCGATTAATCGATACAACATCATTGTAGGAGTATCTCGAAGTTTGACCAACTTTAAAGGTTATGGCTTCATCATCAACTCGGAGAGTTAATTCTTCACCATAAACATCAATCAAAGCACGTGCCGTCCTCAAAAAGGTTCTCCAAGAATTAAGAACCCGGGGATCGACAACATAATCAACGACTACGAAGTCGGCCGGAAAATGGAACTTTCCTACTTTTACAAAGACATCTTCGGTAATACCAGATGGACTAGTAGTCGATCGGTCTGCAAGTTCAAGAATCATTTGAGTAGGAGTAAGTTCGGGGAGTGAGAGCTTCTTCCATATGGAAAGAGGCATCAAGTTGATGCTTGCACCAAGATCGGCCAAGGCTAAGCATTCAACTAACTCTGGAAAATCACAAGGAATAAGAAACTTGTCGGGGTCTCCAAGTTTTTTGGGAAACTTTTTTAGGATAACCGCCGAGCAATTCTCATTCACAGATGTTTTTTGGCTAAGTCAAACCAATTTTCTTTTTTATAAGAGACTTTTAAACATTGAAGCAAAATTCGGCATATGTAGAAAGAGGCATTCCGTGAAACTAAGCTCGAAATGTAATTCCCTAAAGATTTCAACAAATTTTGAAGCTAGATTATCATCTTTTTCACGGAGCTTTTGTTTGTTGGCTCTCGAAGGATAAGGTATAGACGGTTTAGGCTTAGGAGCAACAACGTGCTCATCAATTGGAGCTTGAATTTGGACTAAACCGGAGGTTGGATTTTTTTGTACTCGGTATAAGCACCGAATCCTTTGTCACCGTCGAGTTCCGTTCCCCACCACCTTGGGAAGATGGTGGAATTGGAGGTCCATCATAGAAATACACTTGGGGGTGAGCTTTTCAATCACCTCTCGGTTAGCAATGTATTGCTAGGAAGTGTCCCTAGACCCGAAGAAGAAGGCTGTATATCAATTTGGAAAAAACTAGCCATCATATTCTTAAGCTCATTGGTTTGATTTGCTTTGTATGAAGTGGTTCATTACATGTCCTCAATTCATTTTCACATTATTAATTTGATTTTGCATAGCTTTTATATTAGTATCATTTATCTTCTTGTAATTTGACAATTCATTCAAAGGAGCAACTTGAGTTTGCTGAATCGGAGCTTGATAACTCGGATTTCCTTAATTGTTTCCTCGGTTTTGATTGTAACCTTGATTGTACCGGGTTTGATTATTTATTTGGATTCTAATTCTACAAATAACATGCAAGAACAAATAAAAGCAAGCTAAAAACGAAAGCAATTAAAGATTTAAACCAAAAACGATAACATGAATTAAAAACCTAAATTATCAAATTTAAACCCTTCAAAAGCAAATTTAATTTTTAACACTTCTAAATGATTAATGAAATTTTTAGAAAAAACAATTATATTTTTTTGACTTTTATTTTATTTATTATGATTTAAAAACAGTTTCAATCTAAAAAATTAATTAAAAATACTAAACTAAATTATAAAAATTTGGTAAAATTATGGAAATTACTTTAAACTATTAGGAATCTAAGAAAAATGTAAACTGAAAAATTTCTTAATGAAAAAGCAGATAAGCATGTATAAGCTAAACTAGAAAATAAGTATAAGTAAAATATGAAAAACTACAAATAACCTAGGAAAAGCTTAAAACAAAGCTGAAAGTTTTTTAAAAAGAAAGACTAATGAACCATTTGCTTAACAGTTTGGACTTTTAGAACTCTATAAACAATAAGAAAAACTAATAAGCTGAAAATAAGCTAGACCTAAACCTATAAAGCATAAAGGACAAGAATTAAGCACACCAAATAAGCTTGAAAAGAACCAAAAAAACTCAGCAGTACTAACTTTGAGTTAGTACTGCTAGTTCTTGATTAAAACTGATAGGCCTTTTCAAAACTTAATAAGCACTTGCTAAGCCACATAAGCTGCAAACAATCAAACTTCTAGACCTAATAAGCTTGAGTGACCAGATTTGAGCACAAATAATTAGCTGATAAGCACATTAGGCCCAAAACAGTTTGCAACATTTTAGACTCAAAATGATTTTTAAAAGCTTTAAAGCTCCATTTTTAAGCCTAGATTAACACCAGTTAAGCTTGACCAAAAAGCTGTAAAACTTAAAACAGCTTAAGTCTACTAGCTACTGAGCAAATAAAAACAAAAATTAAGAAATTTGGACTAAAATTAAACTAGAAAATGATCTGTCAAATATATATTTATTTATTTTGAGATTTTTGACGCAAACTGAAAACAAAAAAAAAGAACTCAAATCGTTTGACACTTAACTTCAATGAGATAATATTGCATTCTAGACTAGTTTTGAACAAAAATAACAACTAAAGAGTCGATTTTAGAAAAATTCACCAATAAGCTGATATAGTGACTTATTAACTATGAAATTTTGCAAATAAGCTTGAAACCTAAAAACTTAGCTAAAAACATGATTAAACTGATTTTAACTACCAACTAGACTATATTTAAGCTAAAACAAATTGGCTAAATGGCCAAAAGAGGCCTTAACAGTTAAAAAAACTGATATCCCAAACACCCCTTTAAATTTGTAACAACCATTTTAAAGCTATGACAGACCTAAATAAAATTCAATTATTGAAAATAGATGAATAACTAAACTTATTAAAGACTATTAAGCAAAAATTTGAGAAAATTAAGCACTAATTAATAAGCTACTAGAATAAGCAGTTTTAACTAAAAACAAGCAGTTTTGTATAAAACTAGATTTAAACCAATCTAAACTATGAACTAAGCATTATAGCCAACAATAAGACAGAATTAGGAACTAATAAGCAGAGAATAAACAGAAATAAGCAGGCAATAAGCAAAATAGTACTTAAGCTTAAGAAAAGAGTAAATGGAAAATGTACCTTAATCCCAGCTTAACAGGAATCATAAATGCTCAAATGAGCTTATCAACAAAGCTCCAGCATATCTATGATAAGCTGGTATTGTCTTAAAAGCCCTTACAGGTCTGGCTTTTCCTCCAATAAGCTGAGGTAATTTTTTTGGTGAGACTTTAAGAACAAAAAGCTTAATTAAGCTTTTGAAATGCTTAATTGAGTTCATAAAGTATGAAAGAGCTTATAAAGTAAACATAAGAACAATTTAAAGCTGATTAAGGTAAAAACAAGATTTAAGACAATTTAAGTAAAATTAAATTTCATTAAACATTGAAAAGGATTACATAACTTTTAAAGCTGAGAATTACAATATTAAAAAGACATAAAATAAGCTGGAAAATAAGCACTAAATCTATACTACTCCTAATCTAATCCTCCTTATAGATAATGAAAATCAAATCCTATTTATATAAAAAAAAACTTATGCACAAGGGTGTGCTAGTTGTGTTTCTTGTGTGAGGAGCTTGAAACTCTCATCCTGGCCTTCCATTCATTCTTTTTCTCCAAGTCTTTCATTCTTGGCCCTTGATTTATCTCTATGTCCAATCAACCAATAGCCTTTCATGGGATTGCGATCGTGGCTTGTCATCTTCTGGGGGGTGGGGTGTGAGAGGTTTTTGTCGTGGTGCAGGTAACATGTGAAGACGGAGGATGAATAGTAATTGGGGGGTTTTGGAGGGTTTTGTATAAACTGAGTGTGTGTAAGTGTTTTTGGGATAACGAGGTTAGGGGAAAAGGGAAAAGGGACTAAAAGTGTAAAAGTATAAGTACTAATGGTGAAAAAGGGTGAAAGGTTATAAGGGCTAACTTTGTTAGTCCCTAAGGACTAGCAATGTTAGTCCTTAAGGACTAACTGTGTAAAGGATTTAACAACCATATGGTTGGGGTGTTAAGTGGAATTGGACTTATATTCTTGGGCCGGATTTAATGGTTTTGGATTTGGGCTTTTTATAAAGGCTTCAAAACTTAAGGCTTATAATCGATGATTAATGGGCTAACCCGGCCATTAACTTGGGTACGGGTTGACCTAATAAGATTTCTTTGGTTTCGGCTTCGTCTTTGACTTGTTGACTTTGACTGTGACTTTTTACGCTCTTTCCAATCCTGTGCTCCGTTTTGTCGGTTTTGACTTTGTTTTTGTCCTTTATTGAATATCTGTTACCTGCACAGTATACAAAGCAAAACACACATATATTTGGCATTTTATGTCCGTTTTTGGTCATTTAGGCTCGTTTTTATAGGTAAAAGGTATGTGTAATTAAGCACATACCAAAATCCTCCATACTAAACTATTGTCGTGTCCTCACGCAATGCCATAAGTAAACACTTTAAAAAACCAAGAATCTCAATCCCTCCTGACTAATTACCTCGAAAAGTAGCTAAGTGTTCATCAAGGGAAATTAAGAAATCATTAGTTTTGAAAAGTCCCGTTTTGACCATTTTTAAACACTTATTACTACACATATTTTTGTATTTTTGCTTTTTTTCTTTTTCTAACTAGAATGTTTTGACTTTCGTTATTTCATAACCTTTAGGGTCATAGAATAAGAAGCACTTTAATCCTAAAATGCCCAAAAAAGGATAAATTCATCGTCTCCGATTTTTCACTTGTCCCAAACCAAGCTCAAAAACAAAATCACCGTTAAATATAAGTTAAGATGCTAACATTACTCATACTTGTAACTTGTGAAACTTTTCGCTCCCGATAATTATTATATATTAAGTGAATGTGATTATTTCGAATTTCAACCATGGATCAACCTTTTTAAGAAAATTGCAATATTTCTATGCTTCACGTTCCACCCAAGAATTATGATTTTGAAGGCGAGATCATTCAATGTAGCGACTTTCTTCTCGGCACATCACAGCCAAGACCGGCTTAGGTGACCAGGCTTTTGACACCCCATAGAGAATAGTATCAGAACTCACGGACCTTCAGTTTCAAAAACTCTTAGGCTTCCCGTCAAATAAACAATTCATCACAACTTAAAACGAAATAGTCTTAGTTCAATAGCATATTTAAATTTAAGAAAAAGAGATTTTCCCTATATTTATTAAATCACATACTTAACATTAATATAATTATAAATCCTTTAAATGAAGGAAATCCTCGACCTTTTTGAAGGCTGCAACATTAGTTGTGAGCCGGCAAGACGCAACAAACTTTTATCAGTCTCGGATAATTACTATGTGCCTTATTTAAAAGACTGCAACATCGGTTGTGAGCCGGCAAGATGCAGTAAACTTTTATTTTAGCCGCACATTTTTATTATTATTTATATCTCATTATTCATCTTTTTTTTTGTTATGATTACCACTATATAGAGAAAAATTTCTTTTTAGAAAATTTAATAAAAATTTGAACTTAGACTAAAAATTAAATTATTGTATATCGACTATAACTTCAAAATTGTTGATTGAATTTTAATTTTCAGAAAAGAGCACGTATTATAGTCCGGTATAGAAGCTTATGGGAGAAAAAGCACAACTACACTTATGAGCTCTTAAGAATTCCAACAAATCCTTGTTTAGTACTAAACTTATAATTAACCTATCATTTCTCATGTCTTCGCAATTTAAAAATCTTTAATAAAGAGACCCGCGAATTCTTAGTCTAAAAGTTTAAGGGTCAAGCTAGAGCTCAACACGCCTCGATCGAGTCAAAAATATTATTCTTATTCTTCCTACCAGGAAAGTCAACATTGAGATAAAACACTTATTTATATTTTTTGAAAATTTTAAAATATTTTTCATTGTTTTTGGTTATTTTGATGTAAAAACGAGATTACGTTAAAAACCAACAGCTACATGCACAATCAAATCGATAGATCCCCCCAACTAGAATTGAACATTGTCCTTAATGTTTTAAGAAGGGTCTCTACGTAAATCTAAAGCCGTTTATTAAGTGTGCTCAAAGATAAACGTTAGTCGATAAGATTAGATATTGGATTCCTATAATCATGCGAAGGATTGAAGCTCGAGTGAACGAAAGACAAAACCACGAGCACGAGAGGCTTCATAATCCGGGGCAATCTTGGACAATAAAACAAAAACCACAAAACAAGAGAAAGGAAGAGGCGAGCCTCCTCACAACACACTTATTCATTACTATTATTATAAATAATAATTATGATAAGCATGGGTTGCCAACCCAGAATCTCTATTTTTTGTAACCGAGTCTTGAGCCTTGACCTCGAGTGGGCCACCATACTTAGCTTGTCAAGGTGGATAGAAATTGCAAAAAGAAATGGGGAACATCCAAGATATGACTGTCCCCTGCGCAAAAATAAAAATTGTTGATTTAAGTTTAATTTTCAAAAAGAGCACGTATTATTAGTCCGGTTAGAAGCTTATGGGAGAAAAAGCCACAAACTACACTTATGAGCTCTTAAGATTTCCAACTAATCCTTGTTTAGTATCTAACTTATAATTAACTCTATCATTTCTCATTCTTCGCAAATTTAAAATCTTTAATAAAAAGACCCGCGAATGCTTAGTCTAAAAGTTAAGGGGCAAGCTAGAGCTCAACACGCTCGATCGAGTCAAAATTTATTCTTATTCTTCCTAACAGGAAAGTCAACATTGTGATAAAACACTTATTTTATTTTTGAAAATTTTAAAATTTTTTCATTGTTTTGGTATTTTGTTGGTAAAAACGAGATTACGTAAAAACAACAGCTACAGGCACAATCAAATCGATAGATCCCCCCATACTAGAATTGAACATTGTCCTTAATGTTTTAAGAAGGGTCTCTACGTAAATCTAAAGCCGTTTATTAAGTGTGCTCAAAGATAAACGTTAGTCGATAAGATTAGATATTGGATTCCTATAATCATGCGAAGGATTGAAGCTCGAGTGAACGAAAGACAAAACCACGAGCACGAGAGGCTTCATAATCCGGGGCAATCTTGGACAATAAAACAAAAACCACAAAACAAGAGAAAGGAAGAGGCGAGCCTCCTCACAACACACTTATTCATTACTATTATTATAAATATATTAGGATAAGCATGGGTTGCCACCCACGAAGCGCTTATTTTTGTTAACCGAGTCTTGAGCCTGACTCGATCCACCATACTTGAGCTGGTCAAGGAGGATAGAAATGGAGAAATGGAACATCCAAGATAGGACTGTCCCCTCGATAAATCATCATCGGGCTTTCAGAAAAATCAGAAATAATCTGGAAAGCTTTAAATCCCTGATGAGATAAGAGATGAGGAGAAAGGGTAGGTTGGGTGGTTAAAATTCTAGGCTTAAAAACATAATGTTTAGCAATATCACCCACCACTTTGGCATTCAAAAGTCCCGTATCGGGCAAGTAAATTCCATTATCCGGTGGTTTTGCAGGAGGACGAGGGGATGATGGAACATCAAAATGAAATGACTCATTTTCAGGAAGTGAAGGGGAATCATTGCTAAGCAATTCTTCAAGGAAAATGATATCCCCTTTAGATTCATAGTCATCATATTCAATGCCCGGTGGCATCGAGTCATCCGGAGTAAGAAATAAATAGATCTCCTCCATAAGAGATTCCCTATCCTCAATGGGGATAGGAGATGGAGAGAAAGATTCGATTACAGCATCAGAATTTTTAGAATTAAATTCTTCCGGAGGTCGAGGAGATGAATTATCGTATAACAATTTCTCAACAAGACGAATTTCTTCCTCAGGATCAAAGTCGGCTTCATTAATTTCTGGAGAAATCAACTCGATATAAGCGAGTTCACCAGAGAACTCCTCAAGAAGAGAATCAAACTTAGGAGAAGAAATAATCAAAGTGTCTCGATTAAGCAAAAATTCTATAAGATCAGACTCGGCATTAAAGTGATGCGGGTCTATCTTAGGAGAAATGATTTCTTTATTAAAAGAGGGTTCAAATAAATTCCCTTCTGAACGTCCTTATCAGAAAATGACTCGTCGTCATTAGAGGAAAAATCGTTGTCAGCATCAAAGAGAAGATTAGAGAAAGTCGTAAAATCATCACAAACGGGCACATCACACTTACTTTCAATATCGGATTAATCCTTGGATAAATCCTTGGATAAATCCTCGGACTTACTTGGGGTTGGGACAAGGTTCTCAACACTAGACTTTATTAATTCGTCCGATTCTATTTCCGAAATAGTGCTAAGATGCTCATCCCCCATACTTAGAGAGTCCGTAATCGGAAAGTCGGGTGTGATTGCATCAAACGAAGTCCTTTCAAGAATTTGTTGAATTCTTTTAACTTCATCTGGAAAAAGTTCCTCGTCATCATCACCATCATAGAAAATGTCGTGATTATGATAGATACGTCGCGTAAGCTCGGAAGGATTAGTAATAATAGTAGCACTTTTGGTCAAATGAATAGTATAAGTAGTAGACGGAGTGCTAATATTATCATAGTCAGCATTGTAAAAATATGAGACGGGTGAAGGCTCGGAAGGATTAGCTGCCTGTTCTTCAGCTAACAATTCTTGTTTTTCCTCAACTGCCTGCTCTTGTAAAAGAATAGCCTCCTGCTCACGTCGTTGACTCATTATTTCACAATAGGATTGCATCATTGTTTTTAATTCTTCGATACTTATCTCTTCAGGAGGTTGATGAACGTCGGAATACTGCGGGGGTTGGAATTGGTCAAAACCGGAAGAATTAGAATTATAGAAATTTTGGTTCATCGGTTGACACTGAAAAGTCTCATGAGGACCCCCGCAGTTTTCACAACAAGGAAATTGTTGTGAAGTTTGTGGAAAATTATTATCAAAGTTTTGATTGAAACACAGGTCCTGATCGTAGACAAACGGAACTTGAGGTGGACAATCGTAACCATAATGAGCATCGTTCCCACATAACTCACAAGTATGCCGTTGACAAAATAAATCGTCTAACGGATCTCCACACCCGAAACAACCACGTCGGTTGTATGACGACATTAGAATTAAACAAATAGGAGGGTAAGAGAAAGAATTAAACGGATTAGAGGTTACGGAGAATATTTTTGGATTTTTATGAAAGATAAATATAAAAGAAAAATATTTTTGGGACCGATAGTCAAAGGTGCGCGGTAGCTCTCTAGAAAACGCACAAAGAAGCGGAGGAGCGGGTAAGCGCGAAGCGTTTTAAAAACCTTCTCCTTTCGGGTCGAAGTTCGTCGGATCAACCCTCCTTATACCTCTCTTATAGTTTGTAATCTAAAGGTGAGCCGAATTCACAAGTGACACAACGGTTTCTTTTTGTTGTTTTTCAATTTTTTTGGTATTTTGATTACTTGATAAAAAGAAAATATTCACAAATGAAAGCGATAACTTCACGGGGAAGGGTCTTAAAACACTCATCTTCAAACGTAAACTTGATAATCGCACACACCTTCCCGGCAGCGGCGCCAAAAATTGATTTGTTCTTTAGTATATATAATATATAAGTAATATATATATAACTAAATATCCATTAAAAGGAGAGAGTAAGTATTCCGTAAGGGTTTTAAAAGATTACTTTTATCCAAAGTAATTCCAAAAAAAACTTCCCGAGTCGTTTCCCGACGAAACGTGAATTTAGAATCGAGTTTAAGTTCGTGATCGAGTGATTGAATGATCAAAATTTTGATTTTGGATTCTATTTCTACGAATAAGATGCAAAAACAAGTAAAATCAAGCCTAAAACGAAAGCAACTAAAGCAAAAACACGAAGAACAATAACAGGATCAAAACCCGAGCCTTAAAAACCTAATTCCTAAAAATTTTACCCTACAAATGCAAATTTAATTTTTAAAAGTCCAAAAAGATAAAAGAAAATTTAAAAAAAAAAGAATTATATTTTTTTAACTTTTATATTTTTTTATTATGAATTAAAAACACTTTTAAACTAAAAATGCATTAAAATTACTAAACTAATTAAGAAAATTCCGAAAAATACTAGAAAAGTGCTTAAGACAATACTAATCCTATGAAAAATAAAATGGAACTACCAGCTTAATGGAATAAGCTGGAAATAAGCCGAAAAGGGCTTATAGCTTAAACTGGTAAAATGGGGTTAAGAATTAAATGCTTGAATGTATAAACGAAAAAGACCTCAGGGCAGTTGGTGAGTGTGTGGTGTGTTAAGGTGTTAGCCATGAAAGGAGAGGTCACAGGTTCAACCCCTATGACCTCTTTTTTTTACAAAACATTTTTTTGTTAAATATAAATTGTTGCAAATGGTTACCAAAAAAGACCCAAGGGCAGTTGGTTTGTGAGTGCGTGTTAAATATGTTGAACTGTTAAGGTTGAGGTCCCGGGTTCGAGCCCGGGACCTCCCTATACGGTTCAACATTTTTATTTTTCATTATTTTCTTTTTCAAAAAGCTTTTAACTCTGAAATAAGGACTTTTAATAAAACTACTTTTTTCTAAATTCTCCAATAAGCACAGGATTAAGCATTTAAAAACTCAGAACACTATAGAGACTTAAAAGACTTTTTTTTTAACCAAAACTGTTTAAGCTAAAAGGCTAATGTAAGCTATGACAAATCCTTAAATAAGCTGAACATAACCTATACTAGATTTAAATAAGAAAATAAGAACAAAAATAGCAAAGTCATAAGCTGAAATAAGCTAATAAGCAACTAAGCAAATTAGGCCAAAACAGTTTAGCCAAACAGCCTGCACAAGTACTTTTAAGCTACAATTAAACCACTAAAAAGCTCTTGCTATGAGCTAAAAAGCTTAAACAGATTAAGAACAAACACCAATAAGCACATAAACTCAAGAAATAAGCATTGAGGTTTATTAGATAAGCTAGAATAAGCTGCTGAATTAAGGTAGATACACTATTTATGTTGTTTTTGATAGTTTTTTTTAAGTGACTACAAGAGCTTATTCAGACCTAAAAATAAACTATCAAGATAAGTTTAAATCCTAAACTAAACCTAAACAGATTAAGACCAATATGCATATATTGCTTATCAAAATGAAATCAGACTTTAAGGCTTAACTTGAGCTTATTGAAAGTAACTTTAAAGGTCGAATAAGGCTCAAACAGTTTTACCAAAGGTTAAAGTTGTTGTGCCAAACACCCATTTAAATCTCAAAACTCAACTTAACGCTTTAAAACAGATTCCAAATAGTGTTTAAATGTTGAAATAGATTAAGCATAAGCATTTTTTAAGAATAAATAATCAATTATTTCAATGACTAAGCTTTAACTAAGCAATAAAATAAGCTAACAGTAAAAAATAAAGCTGAAAAAAATTAAATGAGATCCTTCCAACTTCCCTTGCTTACTCAGGGATAAAACAGCTCATACAAGCTTATCTACAAAAGCTCTGTCTTATCTTATGATAAGCTGGTAAGTCCATAAGCCCATCCTTGTCTGGCTTATCATCCTTAACATTAAGCCGAGGTAATTTTGGGGAGAGTTTTGATTGAATGCAACAGTAAAACAGGTTATGTTAGAGCTTATTAAGATCACTTTTATAACATTGGAAAACTTAGTGCATAATATAAAATAGTAATTAAGACAAAATTTAAGAAAAAGCTAAATTTTATTAATACTTGAAAAAGGTTACAAGACTTCAAAAGAAAATTCCAAAAAGCAGTAAATAAGCTGTAAAATAAAGCATGAAATTAAACCTAAAACTAATGCTTATACAAAGAAAATTCTAGTCCTATTTATAGAGAAGCCCAAGGCTTGGTTCTTTTCTTATGTGTTTTCTGTGTGAGGAGAAAGGAAACTCTTCATCTTGGCCATCCATATTTCTTGTTCACCAAGCTCTTGCATCACAGCCATTGATTTGATGTGATGTATTCTTAACCATTGAAAAACCATGGGATTGCCAGCGTGGATGGCATATTTTGAGGTGGGGATAGATTGAGTGGGGGTGTGAGTAGGATTTGGGGAAGAGGGTAAATAGTGAGAGTGACGGGTAAATGGATATGTTTTGGCGGGATAAAAGGTTATGATATAATTTAGGTTAACAGGGTTAATGGATAGGGACTAACGGTGTAAAGGGTTTAGGACGTTATAGGGGCTAATCTTGTTAGTCTCTAAGGACTAGAAATGTTAGTCCTTAAGGACTAACTGTGTAAACGGTTATAGGGTCTTGGGCTAATGGTGGTTAAGTGGGTTTGGGCCTAGGTTAATAATTTAGGCCAGGTTTTTATTAAAAAGGGGATTGGGCCTAGTTAATGGATTTAGGGATTTTGTTAGGATAATGAAAAAGACTCGGTCACCCCGTGTTATGTCTAGCATAGGTTAGCTCGTAGTCTTAATATTAATCGTTTAATTACCGTATGACTTATGGCGTTGGACCGGGTCTTTACCCACATGTTAGCCAACTCCATAGCCCACTTAGGGCACTGATAAGTGCTTAATTACACATATCTTTTACCTCTAAAAACGAGCTTAAATGACCAAAAACAGACAAAAGCTGCCAAAT